>WSUE01000499.1:0-13061 GCA_019633535.1 Tulasnella sp. JGI-2019a | reverse complement strand
CGCAGGTAGAATGAACAAACATAACAAATGTTGACTTGGGGACTTGGCATGCTTTGCAAGATTGAATGTAAACCAATGGGCATTTGCTTGGTGTGGAGTCACATAGGGCAAATGTAGGCGATGAGGGCAAATACAATATGACAATTGGTAGTTGGTACATATCCCCTTTCATTCCCCTTATTCCTCTATCCTGACATCAGATGTTGGTTTCTCCTTGCAGTATAGGTATCAGCTATCACTTCTACAATTGAGTTGGTGTGCATTACATATAGTGTCTAACTTTCAAGGACATGTTGACTGAATCTTTCACACAAGCTCTCTTGGCCACACCCAAGGGATGATTCACCCTCTAGAGGAAGATAATGGCAATGACACTGGCTTAATGCAGATGGTGGGTTTGCTTTTGGCCCTTCTCCCCTTCTTTCTATGCCTTGTGTGGCTGTACTACAGGTGGTAGATCTGTACCAGCTTGGTATTACCTAATACAATGATGTCATGTACACACATTGTCATTGTGATATATTGCTCTCCCAATGAGATATGTATTTTGCTAAGCAAATGAAGCAGGGAGAACAAATGGCAAGTGTGCAACTCCCGCCCCTCAGATTACAGACTTAGTAATCTCAATGTAATAAGAAGCATAACACGTGTATAATATCACAAAAATTGTCAAATCATCTCGAGATTACGATCTGAGGGAATCCGGCAGTAGTTTTGTAAGAATGTGGCGAGAATCCGTGGCGATGACATCATTATCTTGACACGTAATTTTTTGGTGATGCGCAGTGATTATTGGTAACCCGCTGGTTGCTGCATTATCCACGGTATCTGTCAAATCGCCTCAGAAGGCTGTGTATGGGACATTAGCACATGACCAGAGACAGTGACAACATTAACGGGTAATGAGCCATGAAAATAAGGAAAGGGCCATTATTAGCGATGGGTCACAAAAGACGTGAGTCAACTCAAGGCACCAATGTATAAGCTGCAGCAATTTACCTGGAGATAAATGGAATCTGTTCTTGATAATGTGTGAGCTTGGCCTGAGACCTCGGTGTGCCAAGTTCAAGAGACGTGGTTGAATGAAGCCAGGCCAAGGTCGAATGTGCTTGAAGGTGACGCATCATCAACGTTATTTTCATGAACAGGTTCTTTGAACGAGCCGAAGTCTGCAAGTTGAGAGGCCATGGGATCAGCGACTCTCTTTATGAGCCGATTTATACAGATGTGAAGGTCTGGGCACCCGGCCATCAGAGGGTTCGACATCATCAGTCTCCCCTGGAACGTTGCGGAGAGCATCGAGAGATCATCAAATTGGGGACATCCAGATGGGGTTTCCTGAAAATATGGAAATGACAATGACGTATGTTGAGTGGCTATTCTGAGAGGAAAGACGACAGAACTTCTTTCCATCAGGGACTGTCAGCGCGGTGCCTGCCAAGCAATGGTCCTAAATAGCCTCCAGCGGATTGCGATTGTTCGACTATTCTAGTGCGTCGAAGGGGAGTGGGTCTGGCGACACTGACGGGGATATGTATGGTGGGCAATGGTTGTTTGACGTTCATATCAACTGACCTTAGCCACAAGCATTGCAAGTAGGTGCATTTGTGAGAGGGACGTCAATTGGCCGAGGGTATTGTTCAGAAAGCTCTCTGAATAAGTCTTGGATCCAGTCAGACATAGGTGTCAAACCATTTCATTCATTCCGTGATATTGGCACCGGGGATATCGGGTATCTCCCACGCTTATCGAATCCGGCCGTAACGCCTCGTGTGTGATGGGACGAAGAGACGGCGATGTTCGCTATAGAATATTCTGCATTTGTGGTCGAACGAGGCTGACATGAGGCTCACGCACTGCCGACCTACGACCACAGCTTATTCAACCACTCACTATAACTCTTGGACCCAAGACCTCAACCTGAACGTTGTAACACATTGTTTTTTTTGACAGATTCTACTACCACACACCCTTTCTTCGAGATTCATGTCGATAGATCAGGGCATTGAGATGCTCTTGATACACTCCGTCCTTGACCAGCTCTCCACCTCAAGCGCCGAAAACGATGTTCTATAGCGTGGAATAGACATCACACATGGTCAGTTTATATCTCTACATAGCGCCCAAATGTATCATGTCCCATCGTTAAATTCAATACCTTTAGAGAATCTCATGGACATAGACACGGATACGCCAATGCCGGACACCACCGAGGTCGTCAGTACCGTAGCAGGGTGCGAATCCTCGGCAAGTCATTCCCGTTTTGTACTTTTGCAGAGACTAAGTGTACCGGCACTCTACAGTCTGTTCAGCCAGGAGGTCCAGTCGTGTGAGCTCTATTTAAACTCTCCTACGAATATTCACTGATGATGGTACGTTGAAACCACCGACCGCGCCCTTCATCCTTCCTAGGCCGCCGGGGAACACTCCTGCCAACGATTCGGCCGCTTCACACTGTCGTCGTCCGATTCTCACTTGATCAGTATCGAAAGACGGGTAGCATTAGGTTATCATAGCGACATGTATCAAGGAACCTATACGCCCACGAAGCTCAAGCTAGCCATGAAATGTCCCCGAATCTTAGAAGCCGGAACCATACAAGCCGTCGATGTTAAGCGAGTCCGTACTACACCCACCCACTACCAATTATTGAATGATTTACCTCGTCTTTGTTCGCGTGCAGAGATACGAGCGGGAAGTCAAGACATGGTCGTCATTGAAACATGATAACGTTCTACCATTCTTTGGGGTCGTTGAAATATCATCTACCATGTATTTGGTGGCTCCGTGGGTGACACACGGAGACCTCTCTGTATTCTTGGCCGCTCGTCTGAAATGTTTGGCGGACCCATCGTTCGGTCAGGACTCGGTTTCCGTCGAAAAACGGGCGGCATTTTTGATATTTGACGAAGCTGCTACCCTAAGGCTATATCGACGACTACGTGTACTGATCTGATCTTTCATGTTTACCCTGGTCACAGATTCATGGAATCGCGTCGGGACTGGCATATCTCCACGCATGCGGCGTGATCCATGGAGATATCAAGGCGGCGAACGTCCTCCTGGACGATGCTCTCAATCCATTACTGGGTGATTTCGGATTATCAAAGAAGGATGCACTCGACGCAACGTCCCCAGGGATGAGAGGCAGCGGAACGACAAAGTGGAAGAGTCCAGGACTAAACAACGGGGAGTCGAGGACGACGAAGCCGGATATTTATGCCCTTGAAATGACAATTGTGGAGGTGGGTCACGATGGAAGTATTTCGATGTTAGGGGCTAATTGACTTCCTCCGTGCTGGTACTGTCGCCAGATCTTGACTGGTCGAGTACCATTCCGACACCTGCGTACCAGTTTTAAAGTGTGCGTAGCCATTAGTCAGGGTCATCGGCCACCGTTCGAACCACTGTCTCGCCATGGAAAGGACTTCAGACCGCTATGGGAGCTGGCCGCGTGTTGCTGGCAGGAGGACCCAGACAAGAGACCGGCCGCTGTTCGAGTTGCGGCCTACACCGCGCCCCTGCGATATACGGTTGTGAGTCATTGAAACAATTGAAGCCAGGGTATGCCCTACTTATCGAAACTCTCTTCCAACCATAGTCTCTGCGTCCCACGCAGATGGAGATTGGCGGCTATGTCTCGAGCAATGTCGTTCATGTCATGTTCGAACAGGTGGACGGGCAAATCAATACGCCTCGTGGCGATCAGCCAATACAGGGTGGATTTCGTGATGGTTCCAGAAGGGAACCCAAGGTTATAGTGTTCGAAACCAAATCACGTCAATCCACCGACGAGGTAAATGATCATCAATCAGCTCACCACGTTGGTCATCGCGATACTGATTGGGAATAACACCAAAAAGCAGAACGATCGTATATGCAACTCGTTAATCGAAACAGTCGCCATCCACAAGGAGCTCGGCGATCGGGGAATGATGGCTCATTGTATAAAATTCCTGGGCGACATCAAGCGAACGCAAGGGCACCATGAAGACGCTTACACTTTCCTGCGAGATAGCATTGCAATCTACGAGGGGTTCGGATACCGAAGCATGGTGGCTCATTGCCTCGTATCTGTCGGTGAGATCAAAGAGACTCAGAGCCACTATGATGAGGCTTGGGCTTCGCTGAGAGAGGCAGCGGCGATCTACAAGACAGGGAGCGATGAAATTAGGATGGCTCACTGTCTCAGGTCGATTGGAGTGATCAAGGAATCTCAGGGCGACTACGACGACGCCTGCGCTTCACTGAGCGAAGCTCATGTGGTCTTCACGAGGCTCGGTGATCGAGGTACGACAGCTCAGTGTCTCAAGTCCATGGGAGAGATCAAAGGGACCCAAGGAAATTATGACGATGCCCTGACGTTGCTGGGCGAGTCATATGAGATCTCAAAGCAGCTCGGCGATCGAGGGTTCATGGCGCACTGCCTGAAATCCATCGGGTGGACGAAGAGCAAGCAGGGGCGGTATGACGACGCCTGCACTTCGCTGAACGAGGCGGCCGGAGTCTACAAGGAACTCGGTGAGCGAAGAAAGGTAGCCCACTGCCTGAAATCCATCGTAAAGATCAAGAAGGATCAGGGACACTATGATGAGACCTGCACGTCGCTGAACGAAGCAGCCACGTTATACAAGGAGCTCGGTGATCGAAGCAGAATGGCTGATTGCCTCCGTTCGATTGGAGCAATCAAAGGATCGCAGGAGTACTACCACGACGCCTGTTCTTTGCTGAGCGAGGCAGCCATTATCTACAAGGAGGTCGGGAATCGAAGTAGGATGGTTGACTGCCTGCATTCCATCATAGAGATCAAGGAAGATCAGGGGCGTAACAACGACGCGATTGCATCGCTAAGTGAGGCATACACGATCTGTACACAGCTGGGAGATAAAAATATGATGGCATCTTGTCTGAAGTCGATCGGAGAGACTAGGAAGACTCAAGGGGCGTACGATAACGCTCACAC
Source organism: Tulasnella sp. JGI-2019a (assembly GCA_019633535.1). NCBI lineage: Eukaryota > Fungi > Basidiomycota > Agaricomycetes > Cantharellales > Tulasnellaceae > Tulasnella sp. JGI-2019a. The sequence goes on along the minus strand of WSUE01000499.1, from coordinate 8,098 downwards.
TGCACTGAGCGAGGCAGGGGCAATGTACAAGGAGCTCGGCGATCAAGTCGGGGTGGCGTACTGCCTTAAATTGATGGGAGAGATCAAGGGGAAGCAGGGGCATGACGAGGAGGCCCGGATTTGGCTGAGTGAGGCAGCCACGATGTATAAGGAGATTGCACGGACGAAGAAAGATGAGGGACAGGGCAATAGCGCCTGTACTTCACTGAGCGATGCGGTCACGATCTACAAGGAGCTCGGGGATCGAAACAGCGCGATTGACTGCCTGAAATCCATCGCAGACATCAAGGAAGACCTGGGAGAGTACGACGACGCCTGTACTTCGCTGAACGATGCGTTGGCGATCTGCAAGGAGCTTGGGGATCGAAACAGCGCGATTGACTGCCTGAAATCCATCGCACAAATCAAGAGAGCACAGGGAGAGGATGATGAGGATTGTACTTCGCTGAACGATGCGGTCACAATCTACAAGGAGCTCGGAGATCGAAACAGCGCGATTGACTGCCTGAAATCCATCGCAGAAATCGGGAAAGCTCTGGAGAAGTATGGCGACGCTTGTACTTCGCTGAACGATGCGGTCACAATCTACAAGGAGCTCGGGGATCGAAACAGCGCGATTGACTGCCTGAAATCCATCGCAGACATCAAGGACGACCTGGGAGAGTATGACGACGCCTGTACTTCGCTGAACGATGCGTTGGCGATCTACAAGGAGCTTGGGGATCGAAACGGGTTGGCTTCCTGCCTGAAATCCATCGCAGTCATTAAGGACGCTCAGCATGAGTATGACGACGCTTATACTTCGATGAACGATGCGGCCACACTCTACAACGAGCTCGGGGATCAAGATAGCGTGGCTAGCTGCCTGAAATCCATCGCGGAGTACAAGGACGCTCAGGAGGAGTATGCCGACGCTTGTACTTCGCTGAACGATGCGCTGACGATCTACAAGGAGCTCGGCGATCGAAAAGGCGTGGCTGGCTGCCTTGGATACATCGGACGGTTCAGAAGGAGTACGAAGACGCGTGTGTTTCGCTGAACGATGCGCTCATGATATACAAAGGACTCAACAACCAATACGGCATGGCTGGCTGCCTTAAATCCATCGCAGAGATCAAAGGAGTTCAGAAGGAGTACGGAGACGCGTGTGTTTCGCTGAACGATGCGCTCATGATATACAAAGGGCTCAACGACCAATACGACATGGCTTTCTCCCTTAAGGCCATTGGAGAGATCAGGAAACTTCAGGGCCGTCACAGCGACGGATTTATTCCACTAAGAGAGGCCTGGGTGATCGCGACAGAGGCGTTGTGTTTCCCCCGACCCAGCATCATGCAAGCTGCCGAAGTGCTGCTAGACGATTGGCGTCAATCAAACGATTTGATCCCCGAGAGAGGAGGACAGGATGAGCTTCCCGGAGTATTCAACGAAATATGTGGAATGGTGGATAGTTTGCTCCGCGTCGGGAAGGCCAGCTGTGAAAGGGGCCAGCAGCATTACGAGGAGGCTATGGAGTCATTTGGCGACGCACATCGGCTGTTGAAGGGGTTGGAAGATGGATGTGGCTCGGTCGAGTGTCTGCGAAGTCTCGCGGCGATACTGAGAAAACAAGGGGATCTAGTGAAGCATATCCAGTGTCTTGTGCGGTTGGCAGGTGCATTGGAGCCCATCAGTGTATCCTGGCGAAGCGAGCCTGAAGCTACCGAAGAGGGATATATGGTGGTCTTGGAAGCAGGAAAGCTACTGGGGAGCTTAGGTGGTGTATGGGTGCCCGAGGGGCTTAGGATCGAGGTAGCCCAACTTCACGTGCGTGTGGCGACCGCTTTCCATGCGCAGCTGAAGTCGAATGAAGCGCGATCTACCCTACTTGAGGCAGGTCGGTTTCTCCAATAGCCAGGAGAAGAGCTCCAGGTGATGGAGAACCTCACGCGTCTCGAGAACGTACTTCTCCAAGCAGATTATATTCGCGAGGCTGGTGCCGTCCTGCAGGAACGAGATAGGGTTCAAGTTGAGCTATATAAAGGGGTTCCGTTGAGCGACTGGCTTGAAGATGCGTGAAGGCGAGTATGGCAACAGTGAACTGGAACAGACTAGAGGAGCAGGTGAGAGATCAGAAAAGCGAACTACGACTTCATATACTCAATCGGCCTTGTACCTTTCACTCCAAAGGAGACGCGTCACTTCCAGTCTCTCGGCGCATAACCCTTAGTATGCTTTTTGTTGTCTCGGTATGATATGAATGTTGGGCGAGCGTGTATAAGTACATGACCAGAGGGTATGAGGATGGCAGCGAGGTATGAGGATAAGCAGAGTCTTATTGAATATGTGACGATGGAGGCAAGCAGGGTCTGTTTTTGACAAGGTGTATGAGTTTTGTCCTTGGCGACACGCACCAAGTTCAACCGGCATGGATAATGGGAGTTGAAACAGCGGGTAGCGTCGCCTTGCATGGATGAGAACCGGGCTCGAGGTCTGTAGGTGCGATGACATCATGAGTGTGGCTCACAACGCCACCGGCGATACGGTAAAGATAGCTTTCGTGGCCAGCTTGTTCGAGATTCGGAGGTTGAGTGAGCATGCCTATATAGCTGCCTAAGCCCCCTTTTTAGGCCGATTTGCCGTCTCTTTTTCTTTTCCTATGCGGCGTACACGATCCAGCCCATCGAAATTCCAATCATAACCACCCGTCTCAGCAATATTGTCCACGGTGCCCGCCAACTCCAACAGAGCGTCAGGACCATAACACTCTGCAGTCTTCCTCCCCCGACTAGGCAAACCACCACCTTCCTTCCATATCATCAATCGGCCTCTGTGATCACACCTCCTCTATCCAACAACCTCGTTTGACATTCTTGAGCAAATTGACGCGTTAGATCACAGTACACAACCCCGATGTCGACGCGTATCGTTAACAAGCTGCCTGGACGCGACAGACTCTTGAAACACATATCCGGCTAGACTCCTGTACCTGCTCGGGCCCCAATGACTCTGGCATCGTCGAACGCCCATCCCAGTCCACTTTGAAATCCTAATACGCATTCGCCCCCACCCCTCACACATATTTTTCTTTTTCATTCCTACTTCACCCTATTTTGGTTATGGCAACCACCATCAATGGAGTACCATGAAGCACAGATCGCCTAGGGGCCCTTTGTGCCAATCCAACGCTCAGCCTCACGATTCCTCTATTTCCTCTGGCGTTACATATGCAGCACAAGCCCTCAAGTACGGCACGACAACGAGCCAAAGGTACCAAGAGTACCAAGGTTGAATGCAGTCGAAGGGGAACAACCCGCAAGGATGGCAGTTTGACGTGGCACACGTTGGGATGGAGTATGCGCATCGACATACTGAGAAATAACAGAATGGCGGCTTGGGTATTCAACACGGCGCTCCGACCGATGCATGACGGCGATGTGGAGATGCGGGCGATGTCTGGCGCGTTTAGAGTTGAACATCGGGGAGCTCGATACGCGTTTGAGATTGAGGGATCTAAGCGACCTTGATTGGTTCGGGGAGGTCACAAATGTGGTGTGTCCCTTTTATCCTCGTGTCCCACCAGACCTGGAAAAAGTGAAACTGGTCACTGTTCGCATGTTGGCTTCGAACGTCAGGCGACGTTGAGGTCACTTTGCCTTCGGGGGCTGTGGTAATCATTCCCCTTGAACGTCTCACGCGTTTGATTGATGAGAAGAAGGCTTTATGTAACAGGCGTGGCCCCCAGGCGAGGTCGATCAACTCGTCGCGTTAGATGCCACCGTATCACCATGAGGATCAACATCCATGGCCAATTGATCCCTGCCGCCAATCTGAATCTGAATCAAACTCTCGGCCAATTTTCTTAAAACGGTGCCCCCAATCTCCCTTTTCCACTGTTTAGCAACGGTCCTCTCGGTAACCCAAGCTCCATCTATCCCGAACAGCTCTCCAATTGTGGTGGCCTATGCCTGGCAACCTCCCGCTGCTTTGTGTGCCCCTCGTCGCGATGTATGACACGGATATGATGGACTATAAGATGGAAGACGATGTGTGGGAGATCAATCGCGGTGGCTACAGCGCTACGGAAGAAGCGGGTGAGGAGATGGATATTGTAATAGACGAGGAAGGATCAGAAGATGCGCCGACGCTGACCGAATACGCGAGTGCGACGAGTGCCGGATTCAATGGGCACTTGGGAGCGATGTGTGAAGCAATCAGTGGGGCCGTGCACAGATGATCAATACTTCAGGTGGTCCGGAGGTGGTCCTACGTACGTTGTTCGGTGGTGCCTCGCCTGGACCTTTGGCACCGCCAAATATATTCTCACCTCGACCTCATTCCCCGTCGACCAGGGTAGCAACAGAGACCTATATCCACGTCCCCTGAGAAGCTGGCACTTCAGACGCCCCCAAAGTCGGACTCGGAAGAGGGTGGTTCTGGACATAGGTCAGCTGGAGAGGAAGATGGGAAATTGAAGAGATCTGCCGTGTCACCGTTCCACTCCTACCGATCATGGGTTTTTGGATAAGACGAAATACTTGTCTGGACAACAGTCGGGGATCTTCATGGCGAGGCTGTCGAAGGCGTGCTGGATGCTGAGCTCTGGTCTACCTGGTGAGTTTGAAGTTGGCGTTATTAGTCAATATCCACTGAGTGGTATGTCTCATGTGTTTTCCTAGGCTCTATTGCCATTTGCGCGTGAAATGATTGCACTAATCTGTCCAGGAGCTTGATCATGGGCCCGGAGAACGGAACACCATTCGTAATTCATTGGTTCTTGGACGAGACGTTCCATCAGACGCAACCCATAACCCACTTTCATAGTTGGACAAATGGGAATGGTCGCGGTATGTAACTGTTTCTCATTTTTGCTTTGTTACGATGCGCCTTGACTTACTGCATTCATTAACGTAGTGGATCCCAATATGTATTAGCAAGGGAATATGTGAATGTTCATTGATTTGGGGACTTGGGCAGGGGACAAGAACGAATTCTGAATCCCGCTGCGTTCATCCTTAATGCAAGCGCTCGTGTCCATTCAAGCCTTAATTTTGGTAAAGAGCCGCGGGTCAACTTTCTTCGCCTTATTGACATTCAGGCCCTAAAGCTGGCTCCCATAAGTGGTCCCGCGAGCGCGCATACATAAAGCTCTAGGGGATACAGGAGGGCTTCGTTAAAAGTTGACCATACAGCGAAAAGGGATATGTTCTGTCTTGCAGATTCGTCCGCCGAGTGCTTGAGACTCCACCGATCTGTCTTGAAGAGGACATACAATATCACCACACATGGGAGGCTAACCCAATTGATCAAAGAAGCTAACTGTTAATCGATGCCGCAGGAGCTGATGGTGCCTCTTCGAGTGCCAACCCTCAAAAGGCGGATGAAGACGTTTCCACGTGGAAAAGTAAAACGATATCGGAGACCGTCCGCTGCTGTGGTTTTGACGTTGTAGCGGACTGTGGCCAAATTGGAAGCGATTCTGACCGCTATGTGGACGCCGTTCGGTGAGCAGATACCGTCTGTCAAGGTCTGCTGTAGACCTTCTAGCCTTGCCTTCCAACTCCTAAGTGATGTTAAGTGTAACTGCCTAGTGTAGATGAGCCTCGATATCAACTCCGACCTCGCTGGCGTAGTATGATCCATTGTACGACGCCAACTAAGGGACAATGGATTACGAATCGGGAAAGGCATTATATAGTGGGTGCATCCGTTAGAAGGCTGCCAAAAGGGTATTGTCCAGAAAGCTATCTCACAAGTTTGAATAAGTCATGGATCTAGTCAAACATATGTAGCTGTACAACGATTTCATTGCGTCTCCACTTCTACATGGTACATACTGACTCCGGGGATATCGGGCGCTGCACCATCTCCCACGCTTATCGAATCTGACCGCATGTATGATGGCATCTCTACAGAATATTCTGCACTTGTGGTTGAATGAAGCTGACATGAAGCTCACGCACTGCCGCACGACCACAGCTTATTCAACCACTCACCACAACTCTTGAACCTAAGACCTCAACCTGAACGGTGTAACACATTCTCCCTGACCGATTTCACTACCGCACATCCCTTCTTCGAGACTCATGTCGATGGATCAGGGCATTGAAATGCCCTTGATACACCCCGTCCTTGACCAGTTCTCCGCCTCCAGCGCTGGGAATGATGCTCTACAGCGTGGGATGGACATTATCATACATGGTCAGCTTATATCTCTGCGTAGCGCCCAAATATATTATGTATCATCATTTAAATTCAGAACCTTTAGAGGATCCCATGGACATAGGCACGGATACACCAATGCCGAACACCACCGAGGTCCTCAGTGCCGTAGCCGGGTTCGGATCCTGGGCAAGTCATTCCCGTTTTGTACTTTTGTGGATGCTAAATGTACCGGCCCTCTGCAGTCTGTTCAGCCAAGGGGTTCAGTGATGTGAGCTCTATTTGAACTCTCCTATGAATATTCACTGATGCTGGTACGTTGAAAATCCGCGCCCTTCATCCTTCGAATTCCCAGGCCGCCGGGGAATAGGCTTGCCAACGATTTGCCCCGGTTCACCCTGTCATCGTCCGACTCTCACCTGATCAGTATTCAAAGGCGGGTAGCATTAGGTTACCATAGTGATATGTATCAAGGAATCTATACGCCCACGAAACTCAAGCTGGCCATGAAGTGTCCCCGGATCTTAGAGGCGGGAACCATACAAGCCGTCGATGTCAAACGAGTAGGTGCTACTCTTACCCGCTACCAGTTAGTGAATGATTCATATTTACCGCGCTCTTCTTCGCGTGCAGAGATACGAGCGAGAAGTCGAAACATGGTCGTCCTTTGAACATGTCAACGTTCTACCATTCTTTGGGGTCGTTGAAATATCGTCTAACACGTATTTAGTGGCTCCTTGGGTGACTCACGGAGACCTCTTCGGATTCTTGGCCGCTCGTCTGAAATGTTTGGCGGACCCATCGCTCGGTCAAGACTCGGTTTCCGTCGAAAAACGGGCGGCATTTTTGATATTTGACGAAGCTGCTACCGTAGGTCTATGTAGACGACTACGTGCGGTGATCTGATTTAACATCTTTACAATGGTCACAGATTCATGGAATCGCATCGGGACTGGCACATCTCCACGCATGCGGTGTGATCCATGGAGATATCAAGGCGGCGAACGTCCTCCTGGACGATACCCTCACTCCATTACTAAGTGATTTCGGATTAGCCAAGAAGGATGAATTCAACGCGACGTCCCCGGGGATGAGAGGCAGCGGAACGACAAAGTGGAAAAGTCCGGGGCTGAACAATGGAGAGTCGAGGACGACGAAGACCGACATTTACGCCCTTGGAATGACAATTGTAGAGGTGAGTCACGATGGAGGTATTTCGATGTTAGGGATTAATCCACTTCCTCCTTGCTGGAACTGTCGCTAGATCTTGACTGGTCGAGTGCCCTTCCCAGAGCTGCGTACCAGTTTTAAAGTATGCGTAGCGATTAGCCAAGGCCATCGGCCACCGTTCGAACCAGTCTCTCGCCATGGAAAGGACTTCAGACCGCTGTGGAATCTGGCCGCGTCTTGCTGGCAGCAGGAACCAAACAAGAGACCGGCCGCTGCTCGAGTTGTGGCCCGCACCGCGTCCCTGCGACTTAAAGTTGTGAGTCATTAGGACAATTGTAGTCAGCGTATGCCTACTTACCGAAACTCTCTTCTAACCATAGCCTCCGCGTCGCACACATATAGAGATTGACGACGATGTCTCGAGCGATATCGTTCACGTCGTGTTCGAACAGGTGGACGGGCAAAGCAATACGCTTCGTGGCGATCAGCCAATATCAAGTGGATCCCATGGTGGTTCTAGAAGGGAACCCAAAGTTGCAGCATTCGAAACCGAATCGCTTGGATCCACCGGCGAGGTAATGATCATCAATCAGCTCATCACGTTGGTTATCGAGATACTGATTGGGAATAACACCAAAAAGCAGAACGACCGTACATGCAACTCGCTGATTGACACAGTCGCCATCTACAAGGAGCTCGGTGACCGGGGTATGATGGCTCATTGTATGAAATCCTTGGGCGACATCAAGCGAACGCAAGGGCACTATGAAGACGCCTGCACTTTCCT
>WSUE01000498.1:0-13200 GCA_019633535.1 Tulasnella sp. JGI-2019a | reverse complement strand
CCTGCCAGATCTAGGATTCCTCTTGGGCAGGCTATCAAAGCTCTTTATCAAGGTCGTTAAGATTGTACCAACGAAGATTTATCCGTTTAAAATTAATTAATTGAGCCTAAAATGATTGTATAATCTAAGTATTCCCCCTCGGCCTGATTTCCCCCTCTAGCGAAATAATTTCGCTTCCCTTAGGGCGAGTTAAAGCCCATACATATATTAATACCAAATTCATTTGAATTTATGGCTCTAGCTGCTGATCCTGGCCAAATCATACTTGTAGATCAGACTCCCAGGCCGGCCAAATCAGATGTTTAAAGCCGGCTAAATTAGATTTTCTACTCCGGCCAGATCAGACTTTTCCTCCGGCTAGATCAGACTTCACTCCGGCAACTTACCCTACTTGCATAGGGATTATAACGAGACAGCCGAGTTGCCGTCTTCTACCAACCACACGCTAATCTCTGTCGACTTTCACGGCTTCTCCGTCTAAGTAAGAATCCCTCGTTTCGGGATCTTATGGTCCCGAACACCAGTATTAACTAGTTTACTGATTTTTCCGACCCATATAGAAAAGATGGAAATTTGGTCTAACCTACCGAACGAACTCTGGCTGCAAATCATTAACGACATCGGTCAACCGGTGCATGCTTCCGCCTATCGCTTGGATCCAGGATGCTCCCACACTTTGACTCGGCTATGCCTTGTTAATCGAACCTTCCACGCATTGACGGTGCCCGTGTTGTACTCGAGGGTTTACGTCACCCCTGACAACCTGGAGTCCTTTAGCCACACTATTGGTGCCTCTGAAAGACGAGATAGAATCGGAAACTCAAATTATAACCCGGTTCCGAGTGACAGGACAACGCTGGTGTAAGTGTAGCCGATGGCCATAACTATTTTCATTGGCAAATACTGATAATCGGATTGTAGGACAAGTCTTGCCCTGGTAAGATTTGGTGAAGATAAACACCATCCATCGTTGGATACCCATTGGCACCACATTAGCTGTGTTCTCTTTGTTCTCAAGCCGTTCCTTGTTCGACTCTTCCTTGATGTCCGTTCACGCCGCGCGCCGAACATTCAACTTTCCGACAATGAAAGTGCAATGCATGATGCAATCAAAGCCCTCTCAGCAATACAGGAGTTCTGCTGTACCAAATACTCCCTTCAACCAGATACGATACCGCCTTGGAAGACAGTGAGACGGGTGGCAATGGCCGGGAGTTGGATAAACAACAAACCCTTTCAAAACCTTTCGGAGATGGAAGCCCTGAAGAAATGTATCCTGGCGTGGCCGGATGCCCTCCTAATCGACAACGAGTTCAAACTCTCTGTTATTCAGGGGGATTGGGCAACTGTACAGGCCACCGAACTTGTAATGGTCATTTCGGATCCATCGTATTGGGTCTTACGTGGGCTAAAAGCGGCCTGGATTACAGAAGGAGCTTTAGGAGGCCGAAAGAGGGGAGGCAGAGCAACCTTGAAGGTGATGGAGGTGCCACATACTCCTGTGCGGCCTCGAGAAGGACCCGAGGCCTGGAATATTCTATTCTCCCGGATCGTTCTTGATGGATTCATATGGAATCTATGCACAGAAACATGGGATATCTACAGTCGGAGGATAAATGTTGATTTGTCCAGTTGAAGATTATCTTCGCAGCTCATCAGTAATCCGTTGTCTCGGAATACAATCCAGCTATTTGTCGCAGTGTTGAGCATGATACCCATCTAAGATACCATGCTATAATATGTGACTGGGCGGAAAGAGGTGTCCCCCGAAAGCGTACTGATCAGAGCTACCCGGCGAACCGCTAGCATGACTCCGTCCACTTCTTACATCCAAGTGATAGGCTTCAATCAATGAATCAATTGATCCTCATGTCAACGACCGATTTGTGAAGGACATATCCAAGGCCAATGAATCATTGATCATCAAGTCCCTCGGCGGCAAGCAAAGCGCTGGAGATCCTGACGTCCAAACACCCACGCTGTCGTACCAGCGGGAAAACGACTGCTGAAAAGTTGAGCAAGGAGACAGATCGTACATATTACATTAGACTGTCGGTGCATGACCTTGGCTTGGTATGTCCGTCACCTTGAAATTCGGCCTTGTGGATTCTGGTGGCGCCAATGGTACCATCTCTTTACGTTCAATGATGACAGGATGTAACGGGACAGGATAGCGGAGTTAATACTTAGTGTATCCGATTACTACGATGGGGTCGGGCTTCTCTAGATCCTTAGCCACTCAAGACTTGCAGGCGTACGTTGCATATATTGAGGGGGAAGAAAGGAAGAGGAAAAGCTAATCTAAAATGTAACATGTACGGGCAGTAATTATATGCGCTCGGAAATAGTGAAACAGACCCGGGAATGTGTAACCGACTAACAAACTCGGGTGTATGATGCATGCGATGCGTACGGGTTACACCAGAAGCAAGACATGAAGATTTCAGAGAAGGTGTGTTTTACTGCCCAAGGCCCTGTGATAATCAATCTCGAACCAGATCAGATATTTCGTTGCGTTGATCGACGAGGACCGTTCTCTGCAACACACCAAAGAAAACGCTCCGAGTTTTTATGTCGATCGCTTGAATCATTCAACTTGACCTGGCCACTCTAATTGAGTCTGTGGTTGTATTAAGTCCAATTACAGCAACACAAAATGAAATAGGTTTTTACATTGTTCTATATGACCAGCGGTTAGTGGTAAAGTATGTGACCTGAACTGGGTTGATGATTTGTGTACTGGGCAAACTAGGCACTCTGTTGCTGAGTTATGTATAGGGGATTATAACGAGACAACCGAGTTTGCCATATTCTACCACCACATGCTAATCTCTCTCCGTCGACTTTCGCAGCTTCTCTATCCAAGTAAGGACCCTTTATTTCGGGATCTTATGGCTCTGGTCACCACTTTAAACTAGTCCACTGATTGTTCCGACCCATATAGGAGAGATGTATATAAGGCCTAAGATACCGAACGAACTCTGGCTACAAATCATCAACAACATCGGTCAACCGGTGCATGCCTCAGCCTATCGCTTGGACCCAGGATGTGCCGACGCATTAACTCAGTTATGCCTTGTTAGTCGAACCCTCAACGCATTGACGGTACCCGTACTATACTCGAGGGTTTACGTTACCCCCACCAACTTGGAGTCCTTCAGCAATACTATCGGTGCGAAACGAGATAGAATTGGCAACTCAAATCGTAACGTGGCTCCGAGTGCCACGGCCACGCTGGTGTACGTCTAGCCGATGGTCATAGCTCCTTTTACTTACATGTACTGATGATCGGATTGTAGGAAAAGTCTTGCCCTGGCAGGATTCGGTGAAGGTGAAGATCATCCATCGATGGATACCTATTGGCACCGCATCAGTTGCGTTCTCGTCGCCCTCAAGCCGTTCCTTGTTCGACTCTTCTTTGATGTCTACTCGCCCGGCAAGCCCGACAACCCTCACACCACTCAACTTTCATCTGCTATACTCGACAATACATATCAACGTGCGATGTATAATGCAATCCGGGCCCTCTCGGTAATCGAAGAGTTCTGTTGCACCGACACCTCCCTTGGACCCGATACGGTACCGGCTTGGAGGACAGTGAGACGGATGGCGATGGCCGGGAGGTGGCTAAACGGCCGACTGTTAGACAACCTTTCGAAGCTGGAGGCCCTGAAGAAATGTATCCTGGCATGGCCAAATGGCCTGCAAGCGGACGAGGAGTTCCTACTATCTGTTGTTCAAGGGAATTGGACAACTACACAGGCCACCGAGCTCGTAATGGTCACTTCGCATCCATCGCACTGGATTGTGCGTAGGCTTAAAGGGGCCTGGATTACAAAAAGAGATTTAGGAGGCCCAAAAAGCGGAGGCGAAGCAACTTTGGCGGTGATAGAGATGTCACGGGCAAATCGGAATATCCAATTCTCCAAAATGGTTCTTGATGGATCCATATGGGATCTATATACGGAACCATGGGATATCTATTGTATGGGAGTTGATCCAATGACTTGAAGGTTATCGTCGCAACTCATTGGTACTTACCCTTTACCTCGTGATAAGATCTAGTTGTGTTAAGCGTATCACTCTAAGACGCCCTACTACTACATGTGGCTGAGTCACCGAAAACTAACCAATGAGAACTAACAGGTGAATCGCTAGGTGCACGAGTCTCGTCCGATGAGAACACTATTCCAACAAGACAGTGCGAAGAGAGAAGGGACGGAAAGGACAGAAAAAAAACGAAGGTTGGCGGACAAGTAAAACGGCCAGGAGCACCACGATAATGTGGGTGGATAAAGAGATATAAGAGTCAACTGATTTCCGCGGCTCATTCCAATCCAGCCACCACTTATTTGCGGCGACTTCCAAGTAGCGGTATCCCATCGGTTTCGTTCTGTGATCGATTATGTTGATTCCCTTCGACATCGAAGTGCCCATCGCAGAAATTCGCTGGATTTCGAGCAGGGAGATTTCAACAAGGTAAGCGCTCTCGGAAGAAGGGATATAGCTTCGATCGCCATTCACCTTCTCCGTATCTCCGCTTTTCAAAGTATGTAGAGACCAAAATAAGCGCCGCCCAACCGCTTGAAAACATGCTCAGTGTAGCTACCAGAACAGCTATAACCAATGGGCCAAGGGATTTCCTCATCTGAACGTGACAGAGGTACTCGGTCGCCACGATTGCTGGTTGTGATGTGTTTATGGGTACTTCTTTCAAGGTAGTGTCACTGACACCGCCATAGAGGTGGAAGTAGAGATCAGTGTCTATATTATCGGTGATTGGAGATATTGTGGCGTTGATGGGACCAGGGTAGACGAGGATGTTGTTCGGAAATATGTTGCCAATGTCGAGACGGACTGCGGCCATCATCATCTGTAGCGAGTTGTTCATAGCTGCGCCGTAGGGGGATATAGCATTGTCGTAGAGCCCAGATGCGCCACTGGAAAAGATGAGGTGTTCTTCACTACCTCCGAGGCTGGGGGGCACTGTGAGGCACGAAGGCGGGACTGTTCCTAGTCGTTGATTGTGACAGAATTCGTCCGGGTTGGACTTTCCAATATATGCATATAGAACCGTGGCACCAACGCCGTAGCTGTGATTTCCAGTAGCGAGTATTTCCACCAACTTGCCAGTGAGATTGGAACCCGCCATCCACAGACTAGAAACACGATCAGTGTCGAAAGTAAAGCAAACCTATAGTGACTTACAGTTCATGGATCTGCTCCGCAGCGCTCGACTGAGTCACAAAGACAGGCAAGGTATTATTTGGGGGAGGGTGGAGATCCTTGGCGGTGAAGGTGGTACCGAGGATGACGGAAAAATCTTGTGTACATTACCATCAGTAATGAAAAGGTGGATGCTTGAGATTCTCTCTCACCGATACCGTTGCAAAAGACTTTGCTCGTGAAGGCAGTGGTCATCGTGTTAGTGTCCGCCTCTACGCTTATGTCCACCCAATCGCAATTATCCAGGTTTGTGCCATTGTACGATACACTTGCGGCGCTTGTGACATTGTTTCCTGCATCGACCAGGACCGGCCCGCTGAGTATGCCCGCGACGGACCAGGTAAAGATCGCTGAATTGGTCACGAAGGTATCCCTGAGATCACCTTATTTAGTAGATCCGTTGCTATAGCCCTGCCAGCCTATCTACTAACCCGATATTAAATATTCGCGGCTCGTAATCGCTCCCAGGGGGAGGCGATGCAAAGTTGCTATACCAATGACTGGGGACGTTGGCCACACTGGGGCTTGTGATAGTGACAGTTTCGAAACCAGCGAGCGCATCTACGAACATAGATAACGGAAGCAACGTTTAGCAAGTCATAACGACCGGGAAGTTGATCACCAAATACCGACAATTGAGGGCGGTTAAAAGACCGACGACTCCAAACATGCTAGTATAGACGACCGGCGAAAACCTGGGAAGAGTTGTCTGAGCATTGATAAGGATGTATCGTGAGCCGCAGAGCGTACCACTTCCAGCGGAAATCTCGTGTGAGCCTATAGCTAATGCGAGGAACAGAAATCATACTTGAGTCTCCCCTGTGAGCGTCAATACAGGAGTCTGCAGTCTCAGTAATAACAGCGGGCGGTAGAAAGGGCAGAAGCAGTGACATCGGGCATCGGCATCAGCAAGAATTTATGTCCTGCGGGCATCGGGGATGTTTGTTATCGACCTGCTCTAGCTTGGGAGAAGGGGCTATCCCCAAAATAGAGTCCTGCTTCACTCGTTGGGGTCAGGATTTGGCGTAATGTTCATACATTGGTTGGAGAAGTTTGGGCATGTTGTCTTAAGACGTAGCCTCGATGTTTCGAATGGTTTTGAGGCTGTAGTAGACCACTTCGGCCCTGGAACTGTACTCATTGCAATGCCAAGTCACTTCTCCATATGTATGCCTCGGATGAAGGAGACTTATGACGAATCCAGTGATTGTTATCCGACTGTCAGGTACCCAGAAGCACGTGTGAGTGACCGACAGAAACTTATGGCGCTTCTTGCGCTTATGACATCATCTCGAAATAGTAAATTTTTTGTTTTCAGGTGGAATAGATATTTTAAGCTCTTGGCTCTTGACCGAGCAGCTGCAACCCATCAACAGGGACATCGAGCTTGGCTGCTGTGATTATACAGCCCTCTCCGAATCCGTTCCTGGCCGGAAAAAAACATCATCCAAAGTGATCTCCCACCCACAAAGCAGAGCAAAACAAGCTGCGCTTCAGAACATGTGTTCCAACGAAGCATTGATTGTCTCATCTAGGATTTGGGACTAGTCTTATCTGATCATTTTGCCGTGACTGCGGATCCCAAAGTCTGGTTTGCCCACCGACATAAAAAGAGACAGCGCCCCGCCTTGCAACCTTCGGCCCGATATAATGGATTCCAAATGGAGTCGTAACGCCTGTATAATCATGGAAAGCATATCACTTGTGGTAGCCGGGGAGCTTTCCGAAGTTCGCTGCACCCCCACCTCGTGACGATAATAACCCGTTCCGTTGCGAAGCGAGGGCGAAACGCATATGCGGGGTCACCAAAGGGAAAACCACATTTCGCCCGCAGTAACTTTGTCTTCATTGCGCAGTCCTGATAACACGGGACTTAAGTCAGTGAGGTGCAGCACGCCCTACCGAGTGTACGTCCCACCACCTTCCTTTTCTCCTTCCTTCTTTCTCATTTCACTCATCATCTGCCTTCACACCTTTGTCTTCTCAGTGAGAAGTCGTTTTATCCCCTCAAAAGTGAGTTTCCACGATGAGAGAGCTTGTCATGGCGGCCCGCTGATTGAACGTTGATTTTGCAAGTGTCTGAGACACGTTCGGGGCGCCCCACTATGGTTCAGCGTGCCTACGTACCCAAGCCTTCCAACCCATCGAATGAGACCATTGCAGCCTACATGCAAGCTGGAATATGGGGTGTCGTCCTCCTGTTGATCGTTGCATCCCTCCCTCGTGCATACATGCGTTGGCGCCATCCAAGTACTCGGAGGCAAGGATTAAAACTCAAGATAACGAAACCCGGTGGAGTCAATCCCACGATCGAGATTTCAGTTCGTACCACTTCTACTATCCTTAAGACTCACTTGAATCCATCTTACTGTCTCTGCATGCAGCTTGCCGAACAATCAATCCCGCGGGAACCCATAGTCCGGATCGTTACGAATGAGAGTTATGCGAGCGCATCGTCAGAGGAAGGTCCAGCAACGATTGAAGCTGCTTCTATCGCCACGATGACCCAGTCTCGCATTGCGTCTTGGGGATCTCTATTTTTCCCTACCTTTCGGTACTTGCACAGGAGGTCCCAAGCCGAACGATCCAGTTCCTTGTTGCATCCCCCCGCGCCAGTGTTTGAGAGGAGGCGTACACCTTTGTCACAGGTCTTCAACAATCCCAACGCGGCAGCGGATGAAGGTCGCACGAGTGTTCCTTCAGCAATCGCACTCACTCCGCCAGAGGAAGGAGAAGATCATAGCTCGGTGGCGATAAGGACCTATTCTCGGATCGCCTCCTGGGGATCAACCTTCTACCCCGCTTATCGACACCTCGAAAGACCGGTGTGGTGGGTAGGGTATTCAGTTGGCCTTACCCTAGCCTTTGTTGTGTACACAGGGATGGTATCATTTGGCATTTTTTATCATAATCTGCCGAGCTTCAGCCCCAGGAGGTCTGTTCAATTGAGCCGTCGCGCTACGCTATGCTGATGATCTGTTCTCCCAATTGTTAGGGCCGGTTGGATCGTTGTTGGACAAGTTCCATTCATTGTTTTTCTGGGAACCAAGAACAATCTATTGGGGTTTGTGCTTGGTACAGGGTACGACAAGGTATGCCCCCCTCCAGTTAACAAAGGTGCTCGAGCGTTCAATAGATTCGATAGATCCTTATCCCTTGTTCCCTTCTAGCTTAACGTGTGGCATCGTTGGGTCGGGAAAACCATGTTCATTGCACAGATGGCACACGTTATCGGTTACCTCGTCCTTTTTGCCAAGGAAGGCATTTTGCTAGCAGAAATTCGAACGGTAGTCGCAGGGTGGATCGCTTTCTCTGGCTTCCTTTGCCTATGTTTGTTTAGCCTCCCGGCGGTTCGCGCTTCAGCATACAGATTGTTTTGGCACACACATTGGGTTGGGTACATGCTCATGTTTGTTGGCGTGAGTTATTCAGTCTTTCTCTAATTGTTGGGACAGGGGACAACTACTAACACCATCTATGCTTACGCCTATAGATGTCGTTCCACGTCCCGAACGTCTGGCACTACGCCGTTGCTGGGTTCGGGATCCTCGCCATTGATCACGTACGGAAACTCACCATCATGACCATCTCAATCTCTAGGTATTCACTTCGATCCAACTATAGGTGTTCCGTCTCTGCAAAACAACCTTTGTAATAGCCAACATCACTGCCATCCCCGAGCTGAAATGTACCCGGATCGAATGCCCACAGCTGACGCGTGGTTGGCGTGCTGGCCAGCATGTCCGCCTCCGGACTGTATCAATGCAAATGGGCTGTATCAATCTCTTCGAGGCACATCCGTTCACTATCGCTTCCGTGGCGGAGAACACTAATGGAGAAGGTCTGGTTCTCTATGCTAAGGCGTGTGGAGACTGGACAAACCGACTGTATGGAATCGCTAGCGACTCGGGATCGACGACTGCCGTGGTTGAGAAGAGGGGCAGTGTTGGTAGTGTGACGGAACAGGGTACGAGAATGAGAATGATCGTCGAAGGACCCTATGGTATGCCATTACAGTACTTGTCGATACCTGATTGTCATGCGTTAAGTCTTATGATTTCTGACGTATTCCGTATGTCTGGCTTTGGTAGGCGGTTCTGGTCACGACGTAATGTCAACGTTCTCGTCCGCTTTCATCGTCGCTGGTGGTAGCGGCATCACTTGGGCTTTATCTACGCTAGAAGAAATCATCCGGGACGCAGAACTAAAGCGGGCCAACACTAGATTGATACATCTCGTATGGGTGGTACAAGATCCCGGTGCGTTGTACTGCAATTTCCCCGTATCACCACGACGCTAACGTCGCGTTTTATTTCCTCTGGATCGGATAGCCCCGCTCAAGACCATGCTCCCGGGATTTCAAGCACTCCTCAAGCGCATCGCATTTCTTTCCGCACTCGACCTTACAATAAATGTCTATTACACACGCGCCATCTCTCACGACAGGCTCACCGAACTCGCTCACAGGACCCGCCTTCCAACAAATATTCGCTTGACACCGGGCCGGCCCCGTCTCG
The DNA here is from genome assembly GCA_019633535.1 of Tulasnella sp. JGI-2019a. NCBI lineage: Eukaryota > Fungi > Basidiomycota > Agaricomycetes > Cantharellales > Tulasnellaceae > Tulasnella sp. JGI-2019a. The sequence continues at coordinate 3,457 of WSUE01000498.1, read as the reverse complement.
AAGCTCTGTTGACGGAATTCGCCAGCCAGACACAAGGCCTCGCAGAGCCTTCTAAGGAGCTAGACGGGCTTGTCATCGGTATGTGCGGTCCTTTGGGACTGCGGGATAGCGTAGAAGCAGCACAGAGAATCCTGTCAAAGAAGGCAAGGGACAGCGTTGGAGGAGTTGAGGTCGTTATCGAGTACGTGTCCTTCGAGTTTCGATTTCGGCCTGAGGATACCGTTAGCTGACACCGCGATCAGGGCCTTTGGTTGGTGAACTGCGCAGTCTCTCCGAGGAAGTTCAGCCTCGTGTACGTTATGCCAGGCGGGCACCTGACATTTGACTCATCACTCATCGCTGGCGATGAATTTATGGATATATTAAATTGCAATATGAAAGTTTAAAAACCCGATTTAACGTAATCCTAGAATGCAAGGATACCTTTAATTGGTCTAGATGACCAATTTGCATCATCGAAACGGCCCGTCGATGGGGTATTTCGAGGTGTTGGTAGACCCTACAATTCCCACGACGTCCTCCACCTCCAGCCTCCACTTAAAGTCGCTGTCTGATTGGACAAAATCAGAGTGGAGGATGCTTCTGAGCCGCAGCTTGGTGCCTATGGAAGATATATAAAGGCTCCAGGTTGCAAGAAACATTCTTACCACCAACATCGCGGTAAGTACGAGCCCTATTTGGTCATGTCTTCGGAAGATTTACCGCTGAAGCGGTTGTATAGCCCCAGGGGCCAACCACTGACTGGAATTACTTGTCTTTAAAGATGAATATTAAATTTTAGACCTGGTCATTTAAAAGAAAAAAGAAAAAATTGCATTTATTTAATATAATATAAGGCTATATATTGTGTTTCATCTGTATGGAGGGGCAGTTTTTAAAACTATTTAAAGGGCCACATTTATCAAACCTTTTTTGTTGGAGGCTAATTATTTGTGGTATATTGAAATATGCATAATGCTAATGATGCATGTTGGGCACATTAATAAATATATTTCCTTTGGAGCTCCTCAATTTTTGTGTGACTAAAGATTCCTAATCTGGGTAGCATGTGATGCTGCATTTGTGGATCCAAAGGAGTAAATGTTGTTAAAAAAGCGGCACCCTCAAAGGCACATTGCAATGCAGCCTCTGAAAATCAACTGGGAACTTGCCTTTGAAAGGTGGACCATTTAAAAATTTTGTGTGTGTGTGTGTGTGCATCATCTGGGTGATTCAAGCAGGGCACCACCTTCAAAGATATGGTATGGTGTGATGGCCTTTAAACAGTCATTTGGAACTGGCCTTTGAAGTGGCTTTAAATTGTGACTCTTTAAGCCTTGGGATCACCACAAAACCTAAGCCTAATATATTGTTGGTCAACATTTTAGTATAATTGGATAAATGCGTCTCCAGTGGCCCCCATGAGTCTATTTTCAATAATTGGTGGCATGTATATACCTGTACACTATACCCAGTGAATTAAGGTGCAAGAAAGCCCTTTCTGCCTTCCTAGAGGGGGTGGATCATCCTTTGGGAAGAAATTCCTCTCATGCTTTGCATTTTAATAATTCTAGCAGATAATAGTATTATAAAGATATTCCTCTGAGAGCCAATAGTGACTTATGAGCGGTATATACACGGAATTATCTCAATCTGATGTGGGGGTGCAATAGTAGAAACCAAATATGCCCCAACTGATAATGAATTGACACTGTTTCTACATGTCTGATAAGGCCTCGAATCTCAGATAGGGTATTTATACAGTTTATGAGCTCATATACAGGAGTTGTGGCAAAGTTATCAGTTGGTGTAAGCAGGGGACACTAGAATCCACCCAGAAACCACATTTTCCCCTCTTTCTCCTCACTCAGGTGATTTAGGGCTTTGCGGCTAGATGCGTTGGAAAGGTAGCACTGATACACTTTGAATGATATACTGCATGTTTGAGGATCCAACCCTTCAGCTCCCACTTCCAAATCAACCAAGGCCCTTCCACCTTGAGTCAACAATAATGCACCTCAAATGGGCACCTCTTCATCCACTGGTCAACAACACAGCAGCAGTGGCAGAGGTGTTGGTGCTGGTGGTAGCAGCAGTCATCAATATAAAGAGGGTGAGGTCAATCTTGAATCCCCAGAATCTCCTGCTGCACTCTTTGATACCTTTGGTCACAACTGGAGTCTCCATGATAGGCACAGTCCAATGCTGAGTATGCTGAAATTGATGTCAAAGGTTCCATTGGAGGAGAGTCAGATGGATTCTGTTCTGGAAAGTTCAGCTGAGAGTGGGGCTGGTGACATTAATACTGGGAGGGCAAGGATGGGTTTGGGTCTTGGGTTGGTGAGTCTGGCAGAGACAGTGAATCATTCACATATGAGGCCTGCTGTGTGAGGGGGGTATTTAAAGATATGCACCTGTGATTTGATTTTTTCATGTTTTATGACAGACTTCTCACAACAATGGACAGTATTTTTTCCCCTTGTCACAATTGGTTCTCTTTCTCCCTTCACACATCCTACCTCCTCCCTTTTTTCTTTTTTCCCTCTCAGTCCATCAGTTCATTCACTACATAATCCTTGGACTTTTTTGATTCTCTTTGCATGCAAACAATGATTCTTCACATGTATCTGTACCTAATCTAGTGTGTCTCCAGCTTAGTCCTGATGGTGGTTCTTGCAGTCCTGCATGCTAAGGACCTACCCTTACTCCTGCTGGAATTATGATACAACATTCTATGTGCAACATGCAGCCATTCTTTCCAATCCTTTTATGCAGAACACAAAGCCAGCAGGATGTTGTCACTATATTGGCATGAGGCCTGGATATTGATATATTATTTGACAGGAATTAGATACTTGTTCAACACTTCAAATCAGAAGCTAATTAGCAGGCAAAAGCTGCTGGTTCATATCCACTTTTTGGAGTCTGAGTGTTGAAGCTTATGTATTAAGCAGACAATATTCTGGTGCCTATAACCCTGTCAATGAATGGATCCATGGTTTGAAGCACACATCATCTGATTGTGCATACACATGCCAATGCAAGATAAGGAAGTATTGCAGTTGTTGATTTGAGCATGGCACCCAAAACATCACCATCCTTCCCAAAGCACCATCATGGGACCCCAAACTCCCCAAACTCTGTGTGAAGAGTCAGCTCCTTGCTAGACTCCAGTAGGCACTACTGTGCTGAGGGTGTCAACCAGGGGTACTTACTGATGACTATGGACTGTTCTTTGAGAGTGGGTAGAGAAGAGAATGAATTGGGAGGCACTAGATTACAAACAGGTGTTTGCAATGGGGAATCCTACAGCATTCCCCTTGCTCTTTATATACTAAATTCAAAGGAATCTTCCAGAATGTTCTCCTAATGTCCTCCTAAGGCTGACTGATCCCTCCACCATGCTGACTGAGCTTAGACTTGTAAACCACTTAGATCTCCTAAGAGAAGTTTCCTTCAATGGTTTGGTGATCCTTTA
>WSUE01000497.1:0-13455 GCA_019633535.1 Tulasnella sp. JGI-2019a | reverse complement strand
GAATGGAGAACTGAGACCGGCTCAGATCCCCCTCCTTATATACCCTAGGTCTACGCAGTTATTCCCAGGCTGCGGTCGCAGCTTCTATAACTGCGGCTTCTACTTCTACTACGGTTGCTTAGCTGCGGCTTCTTCTGCGAACTGCGGTTGCTGCTTCTATCTAAGAATAACTACTGCGGCTTCCGGCTGAGTCATGCAATGAGTCAGTCTGGCTTCCAGTTGCTAAATATAAGTGCTGCATACTACAGGGCTTATTAATGGTGCTGCGGCTTCAAATGACGTCATCGATGACGTCATTGATAATTCTTGAAATGTTAAGTCCGTTAACTCCGGTAACTCCGATGTTGCCGGTTCCTGAGTCAGGTCCCCATCTTCGGGGTTCTTGATAAGATCACATGAAAGACCGAAATGAGTGGTTGTCAGCAACAAACCATGACAGATAACACAACCACTATCTCAGGGTCTCTTGATCATACCCTGTATCTGTGGGATGCCAAGACTGGAGCAGCCATTGGGAAGGTCATGAATGCTCATACTGGCTGGGTCACATGGGTTGCAATGTCTCTGGATGGCAGCACTATCTTCTCCAAGCATAGCCTCAGTACAACAGCCATTGGATGGAATCTTGCCAGTCAAACACAGCTACCCAAAGTGCAGGACCATCATGTCAAACCTGATATGGAGACATTCACTACCCTCCCCAAACCTGAGTTTGAGAGGCAGGCAGATGTGCTGGTTACCTATGAACCTGAGATGTGAACTGATCATCCAAGGTCAGACTGTTGTAGGATTACACAAGAATGTTCTCATATTTAAAATCTCTGGTGATATATCATGAGCCTGCTGCTTATCATATCCTGCTATTGGATGATTCTCAATGTCATGATTTTATGCAGCAAATCAATTGTATCAGGGATATTGGATGCCATCAAGAAAGGTCTGGAAACATTCATTTTGTCAGCACTTTGAGTGGTGCAGCACCTTTGTGAAACACTGATCAAGTGATGTAATGTTATAGGCTGGACAGGGCAGAGTATTGACAACAGAGTGTATCAATGTGTCAGATCAGTAAACAGAATCAATGTGTGTTCCAGCAGGATCCTAAATAGCTTGCAGCTGTGTTTGACATGTTGGTGTCTGACAGTCCTAGGTGGCTGACCATGCAGAAATGAGTCAATGTGGCACATCTCTTTTATTGTAGGATCATGGAGGTATATCAATTCCCTTTCAACCAAAGGAATCAGACAGGTCAGACAGAGATATTCCAAAGACAGTAAAGTCCAAGCAATGGGTATGCATTGATTCAATCACTAACAAAGGTCAAGTGTAAAATAACTGCCAGCATTGGTGATAAATATGATTATGTGAGACACATTTGGGTAAACATCCAGAAGTGCAACCTTGCACCGTTCTATTTTGATCTGAATCAGGAAGCGTCGGGTAAGCCATCTGAGTCCGTGATGCTGGGCATTATTGCCTCACCGACCTGTGTTGCTCGGTTGCTGCCAGTGTGTCTTCCGAGACCATTTTTTGACCCATATGTTACTTCTTTCTGTAGCCAAGACCTAGGAACAGACTTTGCACCGTTCGAGAATGTTGAACGGTTTGACAGCGTTGCCTTTGGCGGCCAGAAGATCAGTTGCATCAGTTGTGATGAGCCACAGCAGGTCATTGATCAAGACTCGAGAGGCATAGGCCCAAACCAACGACACGTCGCTAAATTCGTTTTCTTGGCAGCATCTTGGCACGAAGTATCATCTACACATCCCAATTCAACCAAAGAAAGCTTAAATAACTCTAGATCTGTGTACTCATTCTAACTACCCTTATCCTCCGCGCTCACCCTCCCGAATTCTACAGCCAGGAGGGCCGAGTCCGTCGTTGCTGTGAGAGCAGCCCGGACAGAAGGGTCGTGCCAAGCCGCCAAACCCCGCGTTTTCGTCATCGTTCAGGCACGTTTGAACCATATATAAAAACCAGTCCAAGCTGCGACTTTTTGTTTTTCAACCAACCCTCTTATCCATCCTCATCGTAAGTCTTTGGCACCTCTCTATTCGCCTACGTGCTTGACACTCATATCGACATAGCTCCTTGCAACGATCACAAAAGTATCAAGTATGCGTGTCGCTGTCTTCACTTCCCTCCTCCTCCCTGCCCTCGCCATGGCACAAGCGTCCAGCACCGTATCAGGTGCGACCCCAGCAGAGTCGGGCGCTGTCACCCCGTGCATCAGCGACTGCTCTACCCAGGGCGCCGACGCTGCCGGCTGTTCCTCCTTGTAAGTTGGGTGTGAAAACATGAAACGCCAACCCCTGACCGTGTTCACCAATTTTTTTTTTTCATCTCAAAGCGCCGACTTGTCGTGTATCTGCACCTCTGCTGTATTCACATCGACTGCGGGGGCTTGTTTGCAGGCGAATTGCACTGCGGCGGAGCAGCAGGCCGCGCAATCGTTGGATGATAGCCTATGCGCTCCATGTAAGTATCAGACCCTACTTTGAAAGATGGGAATGACCCCCTTATTGACCAATCATGTCACAGACGTCAGCGCCACTGATAGTGTGTCTTCCACGGCTGCGGCGGCGTCGCAATCCATCGTGTCTTCCGCATCCGCTGCCATCCACAATGCCACTTCTAGCGCCAAAGCGGCGTTGAGCTCTGTCACATCCAGCATCGCCGCTAGCGCGAGCGCCGCTGCTGCCTCGGTGAATATTTCAAGCTCTTTAGTTCGATGACCATTGTTCTGACAGTAAAACGTCCCTTATTTATAGGCCACTAAGACCAATGCTGCTGGTGTTGCCGCTCAGCTCCCTGGGCTCAACGTCGTCACTGCTGTCGCTGGTGCTTTCTTGGCTACCGTCATTGGTCCCATGGCTCTCTTTGCTTGAGTCGTCTGATAAATACCGTACATTGGGCAACGCTCTCGGTATATAAAACCAGTCAAGGTCACGGATCTCATTACTTGTTTTGCTCGTCCCAAATACCGCTTCTGCCTGCGAATACTTTGCCGTCCCACACACAGTCGACAATACATACCTTTGATACATGTTCAATCGTGAAGCGTCAGTAGTGTGGGTTATTGACAAGGACTTGGAACAGTTTATGAATATCAACACGATCCTTAGCCCACAGAAATAGCTAGGGGGGATGGAAGCCACTTGCACTGAGTTTACTTGTGGTCCGATAGCAACGCATGTTCTTGCGCTTGTACTATAAACAGACCTTTAAGCGGTTGATTGGTATGAGAGTAGATTTCGACTGATCCCGTCATCAATATCAATATTCAATTAATATCGATCACCTATCAGCATCGAACGTATCACAAAGATGCAGCTCTATAAAACCCCACATGCTGCTAAAAGTCTAGATCCAACCGATACGATATATGAGGTATCGCACAGCGTCCTCATCTCTCCCAGTCTCACCCATCCCAACGACTTCCATATCCTCATCAATCGCCAAGACCGCTTCATATCCTTTTGTCTCGGTCTCCTTGTCGCCACGTGCTTTCCCCCGTTCCGAAAGTACAGCGTCCTTTGTTGGGAACAATGCAGGAACACTGTAGGTCTCCTCGGTGTGCGTAGGCCGAACGGCCATAATTAGGTTGAAGAAAGCAGCGGTGCGTTGGAGGAAAGGTCCGCTAGGAGCGTTGTTCCCCGAGGCTGTGACATCAGATGGAAGTGGAGAAGCCGACTCGGGTCGTCGAAGCAGTTGTTGGACGGTAGATTTGATCCAAAGGGCGTGGGCGGGCTCGTAAATAACGTCTGCACCAAAAATGATGTCGAATGGCACGTCAAACGGCGAAGAAAGTGCGGGCTGTTCCGTTGTAGATCGCGCATGCTGTTGTCGGTCATGCAGTTCGCGCCAATCGAGCGAGATCACACGTGGTGCCGTGTACCCATCGTCGTCCTTATCCTCCCCGAAGTTCCTGGACACGTTCGTCTTGAGGTTTTCCAATACCTGGGGATGATAGTCTGACGCGAATATCTCTGCTGTCCCTGGTCGACTCAACTTCGCCAAAACGAGACTGATCAGACCCGTCCCAGCTCCAAGCTCCAGTATACGCAGTGGATGGCTCCTTGAAGAGGACGGATTGTTTCCGGTCATCATCGTCAGCCCGAAGGACTCCGGCGACTCGACGAGCCTCTCTGCAAGAACTTGACTGGCGCCCCACGTCCGAAGTCCGACGCTCGTATGGTCCTGCGTAAGGAAGGTCGAGGCGGCGTCTTGAAGATGGATGCAGATTGTATCGCAGTCCTTATCCTCTTCACCCCTCTGGCGTGATCGTGGCTTGAAGACGATGGACTTGGTCGATGGTTTACTGGAAGAATTGGCAAAGGCCGCGAGCAACGTCGAAGCGTCCTCGATGACCTGACTACGCCGTTCCACCACCTCCACAGGTCCGGAATCGACCCATTCCTCCCCTCGACCAATCAACCCAGTCAACCAACTGATAGCTGTGGACCTTTCAAATGCGTCTGCTCGAAGTTCGTCTGCCGTACTCGTGAACGAGGTGTTACGGTATCCACTACCTCCAGCGTGTGATGCATCGGAGGCGTAGCCAGAGTCGTCTCCGTGGCCGCCGCCCCCGAGTCGCGCACCCTCTGAACCAATACTCTGGCCGAGCTCAGGGTAGTATATGGTCTGGATGAGGTCCACGCAGGTGGCTATGCGATAGCTGGTGTATGTGTTGAGAGACCTGAGAGACGGGAGAGACGACGAAGGAGGCTGTACCTGCAGCTGTAATACCGATATTCGCTGAGTATGATTACTTTGATGATTACAGTAAACCGTGATGACTTGCCTTGGGACTCATATGCGAATAATGACACTCATCTTGGGAGGTTTTTGGGATCGGAAAATATTTGAAGACGAGATGAAGAAAGCGTGCCCAAAGTCGCCGTGACGAGTCCCACCCCTTGTTCTGCCGCCGTGTCCGACGATCCGTTTCAAAGAGTAAATAGCTCGGTAACAAAGCTAGCTTCCAACATTCGACTCTGAAAGGCTAGCTCACAAGATGATCTGACCAGTGTTGAAGGTGTTCGAAGTTGACCACAACCAAATTAGGACAACTCCGTTCGAGAAACGACCTATGCCAACCCATCGAGAACGTGGCGTAACAGATAAGCAGACAAAGACCACACTAAAGGATGTCAGAATCATCTTCCATAATTGGGGACTCCCTGCTGGAGCCCCATGTGGCCATAAATGGTAATGTCACATTACCCTCCTAATCCAACCAAGGTAAACAGGAGGCCAGGAAAGCCCCATATATGCCTACGGCTTGTCAAGTGGAACATGTCCGTCAACGACAGGTCAGACCTAACTTGGTCACGTTCGGATGATCTACAACATCAAGAAACTTAACATCCCGCCGCATTTCTGAGCGCAGAAGCAGGCTATGCAAAGGGAGCAAAGCATATGGCGTGGATTGATACACTGTCACGAATGTGTATAAGAAGGTACACACCGTTTTCCAAGAGGGGCGCGAGGGGCGCCGTAAGGAAAGAAGAAGGACCTGATCACTCGGTGATCGGTGATAAGCATGAATGAAACCCTTAGACGTTTTACCATCGCCACAACCTACAATCTTTGACATGGCACATTGACGCGAGGTTTTCCCGGTTAGTACGGGTGTTTGTTTATTGACGCCGTTATTCGCTGCAGGCATCTGAATGAAGGGGAACCAGTAACTCTGAATTGGAACGGCTCAGTTGACAATCCAAGTAGTGTGCGCTGGAGCGCTAAACTATTGCTTGGACATACTGTTGAATATTCAAATGGTACGTAGTGACATAGCATAGATTTTGTCGTATTCCACGTTGCTGATAGTGCATATGGGATACACAGTCCTTGTACGCATCAAACAGGCGACAATCATTTCAACAACAATCCTGCATGGACCTGCTGGCCCAATGTGCCCGTACTCCATCGTTTGGTGTTATCAATAACCATTACTCGATCTGAGTGCGGGCAAGCCGTTGGGGAGATGATTCCGACGGTGTATTTTTAGATAGGCTTTTTACACCCAGGGACGGAGGGACGGCCATAGCTTTTGGATTTGTGGACTCTTCGGGGGAAAGGGGAGTGACAGCGGGACAACAGGAATATACATCATCGGTGCACCTCGACATCACAGACTGCCCCTGTTGCGCTTAAACGGAAGACGCTCAATTATTCAGCATTCCTTACCCGAACAGATCGGTTGGCGGTGGTGGCTACTGCGATCTATATCGGGGAATTTTCCTCCAAACCCGCTTTTTATTCGCACTGAAGCGCTCCAGATTCAAGACGCAAGGTGTAGTGGCTGCCGAAGCAACGATGAGAGTAAGTACGGCCACATCTACCAACCCTTGTCACCCAACTTATATGTCCTTTCAAGAGGTTCAAACAAGAGGGTACACTCTGGTCAGATTTATTCCATGTGAACGTCTTCTTCTATGGACCGATGGACACACCTGATGAGACGTACCTTGTATCTCCTTGGATGGAACGCAGAAATTTGTGCAAGTTTCTACCTGGCATTGACGGAGAACGAATGGTGCTGTGACGTTCGTCGCATATATTTTTTTTTTGCCAAGTTCGACGAGTACAAATAGTAAGTCGAATGAAAAATACCACCCCGCTACCCAGTCGATCTCGATTCGATTGTGATCACGCAGATACTCGGAATGGCGTCTGGCTTGGCTTCACAACATCATACATGGAGACGTTAAAGGTGCAAACGCCCTCCTCGATGGTGACCTGGTTCCGACGTTCTGCGACTTCGGAATGACCAAAATACCAGACGGATAAACGCGACGTCGACCGCCATGAAGGGTGCCTGATCTATCTCATGGATGAGCCCGAAGCTCTTCAATGAGATACCAAAAACAATGGAGAGTGATACCTCTGCCCTGGGTTTGATGATTGGTGAAGTGAGGGATGATATCCAAGGAATTTGAAAACGACTCTAACGCTGATTGTGCTGCAGGTCCCGGTCGGAATTTCCCCTTTCACGGGCCTTAGCCACGGCCCCCTGATCCGAGCCATAATGTTCAAACAACGACCTCCTTTCACCACGCCGCTACTTTATCGTCCTGATAACATAGAACGTCTTCCGTGTCTTGCCTTCTTCTGCCCACGCGAGGTCCCAACACTGCGGCGTAGAGCGAAAGACATCATAGACGAGGCTCTTCCTGCCACGACAGATATGTCCGTTTTGGGTCCTCGTCTCAGTACCACCGAGATAGTGGCTCTAGAGGTTGAACTAGATTTACTACCGCGGCAGCCGCTACAACCCCAGCACGGAGTAGAACATTTACTGGAGGAAGCAACCGAACACCATGGTAGCCAGCTCGATGATCGCGCAAAATAACTCACAAATGATGCCACCACTCGTGATCGAACAGGGCGGGATATCACCCCAACCTCTCTCATTCATGAAGGCGATCACAGGGCCGTCCCCGGTCCCGCACTTCCACCGACCACAGCACCTCATAATACCCCTTTTGACAGTCTCATGGCGCTCATACATCATGGAAAGCAGAAGGAAGATGGCCAGAGGTCGAATCCGAGAAAGCATCGCAGTATGGAGGCTATAGGAAGTCAAGCTGAGCGAATATCTTGGTGCGCCCATGGAAAATTCCTTAGAGCTCCTCTTCAGCCAACGCAAGTCCGGACGCGCTATAATGCCCGTCTGGCATGGATCAGTCGTGCTGTCACGACCAGAAGAACATAGGCGTCGAGGAACTTTCAAATTGTTGCGCTATAAAATCGAAGTGTAGGCCGAATGGGGATGACGACCTCAACCATTGACCATGATCATCGAACACCATCGAACATCGCCCGTCACCAGTTCCCTCAGTCCTAACCACCGGATCAAGCAAGCTTCACGGTCCACAACGGTATATGCTGCGTGTAGACGTGGGCGGTAACAACAGGATTTTGACGTCGGATATTGTTGGCGCAAAATAACAGCCTCCCTCGCTAGCGCCACACTGTAGGAGGATGCTGTTCCTGACTTTTTGTCTAATGAAGTGCACGGATTTCTCGGAGTTATAGTTACTCTCTTTGTTCTGTTCGTTCGAGAAGGTCGTTCGCTCTGAAAGAGATCGATACGCTTTTCGAATTTGATTGGGTTGGATGGAACTGATCGACTACTGTTGCCGTACACAATGAATACATACTGTGTATATTGCCTTGGTCATAGAGGTGTATTGTGGCTACGGTGCCCCGCCTCGTGCGTAGAATGAAGGTGAGCACACCTTTCTTTGAGCAATGTTGAAAGCGTGTTATGAAGGCACTCGTTTTTTTGTATTGGAGGCGGCTCCTCTAAATTAAAGTGTTCTAATCAAATCGAAACAGATCGTTCCGAGAGTGGGCCATGGCTTAAACGAGCCTTCCCTCACTGTCGAATCTAGGTCGAGCTCTCACTGCTGTGAACTGCCAAGCCAACCCTCGATTGGGACCTTAACCGCCCGGATAAGGATCCTTAATTGCTTTCATTCCCCAACAAAACTACTATACCACCTGCAGCCTAAACTTAACCATCTATTCGCTTCCCTCTTCTTTTCCCATTTCTTTTTCTTTTTACACTCTGGTCCCTTTTCACCACTCAAGCCCTGGTTCCGATATTTTCCAAATGGGGACCTGCCTATCATCATCAACTCGTCAAAAACGCAGATCTAGCTCCTCCACTACCAAATGCTCCAAATTCATTAACAAGTCACTCGAGAATCTAAAGAATCAAAAGGCTAAGGACTTCCGATCCTGCTAATTGGCGCGTTTCTCCTGTTTCGATCTCCAGCCAAGATTGCGACAAGCTCGCAGTTCGTTTTCCGGTCCCATTGAATAGGCACGGGCGGGTCTGGGAAGAGCACCGTATGAAGGTCATTCACAAGCGTCCGCTCTCCCTATACAGCCGGAAAGGGCCGAGTACGTAGGGGTTGCTATTTTGGGTAGGGCGGTGCAGTGCCAAGACACAGATTGTCCAAGCAGCACATTCAACCCTAACACCGCCCCAGGTTGACCAAATTGCAGCCCTTCATCCAACCTCTCACTGTAAGTATGCCTTCTATTCGCTTGACTGACGCTCGTTATATCTTGCTATAGATCGGAGAAGCATCAAGAATGCACATCGCTATCTTCATCTCTCTCCTCCTCCCGACCCTCGCCATCGCCATGGCACAGGCGCCCACTGCCGTATCCGGTGTGGCTTTAGCGGAGTCGGGCGCAATTACTCAGTGCATTAGCTCCTGCTCTACCCAGGGCGCCACCGCTGCCGGCTGCTCGTCCTTGTAAGTTGTTGGTCCTCCTGTATGAAATCATAGAACGCCACCTCCCTGACCGTGTTCACATTTTTCTTGTTCATCCCATAGCGCCGATTTGGTGTGTATCTGCACCTCTGATGTATTCCAATCAACTACGGGAGCTTGTTTGCAGGCGAATTGCACTGCGGCGGAACAGCAGGCCGCGCAAGGGTTGGATAGTAGCCTTTGCGCTTCGTGTAAGTGCCCAAATCTAGTTTGAAAAGGTGAATGAGCTACTTATGGACCAGTCATATACAACTGTCGCAGTCGCCATCACGACTAGTAGCGTGCCGGTCACAGCATCAGCTGCTTCACAATCCGTCGTATATGTCACTGTCACAGAATCAGCTGTTTCGCAATCCGTCGTGTCGTCCGCATCTGTTGCTATCGAGAGCGCCACCTCTAGCGCTGCAGTGGTATTGAGCTCTATCACGTCCAGCATCGCCGCTGATCCGAGCGCCGCCGTTGCCTCGGTGAGTATTCTCAAACCTCATCAGGCTCGGTTCTGACGGAGAGCGTCATCTCTTCTGTATATAGCCCACCAAGGCAAATGCTGCCGGTGTTGCCGCTCAACTTCCCAGTCTCAACATCGTGACTGCTGTAGCCGGTGCTTTCTTCGCTACCGCCCTTGGTCCCACGACTTTGTTCGCTTGAATCTGCGCCTGGAAGGTACTGTACATAGAGCAACGCTCTGGATATATAAAACCAGTCAATATCACCAGGTATTGCAACTCGATTCGCTCGCTTCTTTCTATGAGCGTTTTTGCCGTCCACACATACATGCGTTTCATGCATGGCTACAGTTCAGCTGTAACTACATATACACACTTTTCGGACTAATCGTGAGGCGCCAGTAGGATCAGCCATTATTATTTGCAAGTACTTGGAGGAGGAGAAAACAGTTAAAAAGTATCAATGCTATCTTTGGACATGTGGTTTGGGCCGGTTGATTTGGTTGCTCCTGCGCCGAGTTCACCTTTTAGTCTGCGGGGTAAAGTTAGCATGGATTTTGCCTGCAAATTTTAGACACTGTATGAGTCCTGCGAGGTTTCATAACCCAATTGTTGAGTAAGGTAGATTTCGTCTCCAAGACAATACACTGATCTCGCCATCAATATTTCCATCTAATCGATACTGTAAATTAGATATACCACATCGCCCTCATCCTTCCTAGTCTCAGGTATCTCAACGACCCCCTCACTCTCATCGCCAAGACCGCTTCGTACCCTTTTGCTTCAATCCTTTGTCGCCACGTTCGCGATCCAAAAATACAGCGTCCTTTGTTGGAGACAATGCAGAAATACTTGAGGTCTCTTCAGTGCGCGCAGGGTCGAACGGGGATGACTGAGTGGAAGAAAGCCCCGGTGGGATGGTGGCAAAGTCCGCTGGAAGCGTTGTTATCCGATGCTATGGTACCAGATGGAAGTAAAGAGGCCGAATCGGGTCGTTGAAGCAGCTATTGGACGGTGGGAATCATCAAAAGGGCGTGTGCGAGCTCATAGATAACGCCTACATCAATAATGGTATCAAATGGCGTCAAATGGCAGCAAAAGCGCGGATTGTATGGTAAACGATTGCGCCTGCTGCTGCTATCGATCGTGCGGTTCGTACAATCGAGCGAGACCACATGTGGTGACGCGCTCGTATACCCTCCTCCTCCTCGAAGTTTCTGAACACGTTCGTCTGGAGGTTTCCGAGGCCTGGGGATGATAATCCGATGAATATCTCTGCTGTTCTCGGCTGACACAGGGTCGCCAAAAAGGGAAATGATCGCACCTGTCCCAAGTCCAAGCTCGAGTGTACGTGGGGATGGTTCCGTGAGGACGACAGAGCGTTCCAGTATCAACAGCCCCGGGGACTCCAGCGACTCGACTCGCCTCTCCGCAAGAACTTAACTGGCGCCTCACGTCCGAACGACGGCGCTCGTATTATCCCGCGTATGGAAGATCGAGGTGGCGTATTGAATATGGATGTGGATCGTCTGTGAAGGATCGTAGTCCTCGTCGTTCCCCTCCAACGTGATCGTGGCTTGAAGGTGATGGTATTAGTCGTAGTCCGGAGCGAGACGCATCAAACAGTCAGTGACAAGGACAGCAAGTAAAAGAACGACATGATATATACGCACTAGAATCACCATTTAGATGGGGTGTTTTCAAGACAGATGTTTTGTCTTGGAGAACAAAAGGTGGAGATTACCGGCCGGACTGGGCTAGGGTGTCGCTCACCTCCTGCATCAACGACGTACTCATCATCAACTACTGTCTATAACTCATCGATATCGTTGTCTCCATGGAAAGTGCCAAGCAGGTCCTTCAGCTTCTATCAACAGCGCTCAATGCTGCCCCCATTCCGGACCCCTTCAAGTCGGCTGTGACCGCCATCCCCAACATTGCCCTCCAGATCATCGACATCGTAGTGGTGAGTCACTGGTGGGAAGGAGTGGAGTCCCATCTTGAGAGTTAATCTGAATGGCACAGAGATCCATTGACCTTACCAATTGCCACAGCTATTGCAGATGTCAGTACCACTTGATGATGATCACCATAGACTTCAGGGTCATATGAGCAGTTACTGGCCTGTACTGATCACCAAAGTGTAAAACACATAGGGCTCCGCACAGATCAGATTGGGTTGCCCAAACTGCGGATTTGAATCCCGGATTCTGGATTCGGATTTAAGCTTTGATGTCTTTCAAACCATGGATTTGTATCTGGAAAAATCTGCGGATCCCAGATGCTAGCATGGATTGATAAGAAGTGAGGGATAGAACTAATAATAGTCACTGTGGCCAGAGCAAAAATAAATCTTTTTTAGCAGCTAATTAGTTTGCTTAGTATTGTCATTCTAAGTCTTTGCTTTTGCTGGTTCATAGGACATGCTATTAGAACTGAATGTCTACCTAACATCAGATGTGACATCATGGCTTCCTCTGGAGCATCCCCCACATCTGCAAAGTTCCTGCCTTATATTAACTGATATTACTATACTAGGCTTCTGGGAGTAATTGTTTAACAAAAATGCAATAGATAAGACAAATTACCATGACTCTATGTCCAGGTCAGTGAAAACCTGGGAGTGGCCAGGGTCATCCACAGATTATGGATGGGAGGTGGATTGGATGCAGATAAGATGTTGAATTTGCCTCATCTGCAGATGCACCATCTGATCCAGGGCAATCCGATCTGTGTGGAGCCCTAGGAACACACAGCAGGGGCAGCTGACTTCAGGGTTGAAATGGGTGATATATGATAGCAGGAAAAGATGGCTAGCAGTAATAAGATAGAGCAGGGACATCATAACAAAGAGCAAGATATTGGGACATATAGGGGTATACAGTGTTGAGCAGGAATTCATAGTCAACTATCACTATCAAATGAAGAGAGAGCACAACAAAGCTTGATACCAAGTTGGCATCTGACCCATGGCACCAGCATGAGGTTTTGATCAACTGTTGACAGCTGCTGCAATAAGAGACTGTTGGTCAACACCATCAGTGCCATTTGCTTGATGACAATTACTGTAGATCTCAGAGCTGTGTGATCTTAAGACAAAATTGAATGAAGAAGCACTTGGTGCCAGTAACCACAGCTGGACAGTAATGTCAATAAGTAATAGTAGGTTGCACAATCATATATAGTTTACTATTATTTATTGACATTACTGTCCAGCTGTGGTTACCAGCACCAAGTGCTTCTTCATTCAATTTTGTCTTAAGATCACACAGCTCCAAGATCTACAGTGATCATCATCAAGCAAACAGCACCAACAGCATTGACTGACAGTCTCTTATTACAGTGGCTGCTGACAGTCAATCAAAACCCTGTGCTGGTGCTGTTGGTCAGATGCCAACTTGGTATCAAGCTTTGTTGCACTCTCTCTTCATTTGATAGCAATAGTTGATTATGAATTCCACATGCAACACCATATACCCCTATATGTCTCAATATCTTGCTCTTTGTTATGATGTCCCTGCTCTATCTTATTACTGTCAGCCATCTTTTCCCACTATTGTATATCACCCATTTTGTCATATTGTATTTGCCCTCATTGCCTACATTTGCCCTATGTGACTTCATACCAAGCAAATGTCCATTGGTTTACATTCAACCTTGCAAAGCGTGCCAAGTCCCCAAGTCAACATTTGTTATGTTTGTTCATTCTACCC
>WSUE01000496.1:0-13573 GCA_019633535.1 Tulasnella sp. JGI-2019a | reverse complement strand
ATTCATAGCTGCATTCTTTGGAAAGCCTCACTTCCCGCATTCACGTCTTTGTCTTGCTACTTTCCAAAAATATGGAGGTATATCGGTCTCGTCTCCTCACTGCCGTAAGCGACGATCAGTCTAACTTGTCGTTCTCTTTATACAGGCCCTCGCCCCTCCAACCTCCAGTACGGCGGCGGCCGTCACATTCATCACATTTGTACAAGACTTGAAAAAGAAGACCAAGGCTTGGGAACCTTTATTAGAGCTCTGTGCAAACGGCGAAAAGACCCTCGAACGATTCCGGTATCAGTTCCCAGACGATTGGCTCTACAGCGACCAACTCAAGGGGGAATGGAGCGCGTACAACGAGATATTGAAGAGGAAGAATGATAGTATTCAGGAGCAACTTGGTGAGCCCTCGCGACCACTGTCCACGTAAAAGCGCGTCTTTTCGTATACTGACCTATCGCTTGATCCTTGTATCGTTCCCTCCACTAAGCTGGCCTGCAGATCAAGATCGTCGCAGAAGATAAGATCGTGGAGAACAAAATTAACGACCTCCTTGTGGAATGGGAGAACACGCGACCCGTACAGGGGAACATGCGCGCCGAGACAGCCATGAATGCAATCAATGCATTCTCAGCAAAACTCGATCGTACTCAAGAGGAATATGACCTAGTGTGTCGAGCAAAGGAAGCGCTTGATATGGACCTTCAACGACACAAGAGGCTCGACCCGGTGTTTGAAGAGTTGAAGGATTTGAGGGCGGTTTGGACCGCGCTCAGTGGGATTTGGCAGCAGATTGATGAGCTTAGAGAGTCATCTTGGGCTACCATCAACGTACGTGGGATGCCCTTGGATCTGTTGGGAGTGCTAGTATGGTTGCTGATAAGATTGTATTTGTTGCCAGGCTCGTAAGTTGCGACAGCGCCTTGACGGACTTCTTGTCTCCACCAAGGACATGCCAAACAGGATGAGGCAGTACTCTGCTTTCGAATACGTCCAGGACGTTCTGAAAAGCCACCTTAAGTCAAACTCAATCATCTCAGAGCTCAAGTCGGACGCTCTGAAGGAAAGGCATTGGAGACAGCTGTTTAAAGTCCTTCGCGTGTCTGGAGACACGAATCTAATCAGGTATCTTGTGCCATTTTGACCGGCTAAGTGATTCGCTAATACGCAACTCGTAAACTTCTAGGCTAACACTAGGACAAGTGTATGATCTTGACCTCAAGCGTAATGAGCCTTTGATCAAGGATGTTATCATTCAAGCTCAAGGAGAGGTAAGAATTATGGTCTTTGATGAGATTTCCGCACTAGTATCTCACAGCCTCTCATTATTAGATGGCCTTAGAAGAATACCTGAAGGAGGTCCGCGAGACCTGGACAAACTATACTTTGGACTTGGTGAATTACCAGAACAAGTGTCGGCTAATCAAGTAGGTCTCTTGGCCAATCCCCCAGACCTGTGACTGACTTTCGCTTGTAGGGGCTGGGACGATCTGTTCACCAAGTGCGGAGAAAATCTCAACTCTCTAGTTGCGATGAAGTTATCGCCATATTACAAGGGTGTGTAGACTGTGGCATCCTCCGCGAATTTTGGTTTAAGGACTATTTTCCCCGTGTCTTGCAGTCTTTGAAGAGGATGCGGCGTCCTGGGAGGAGAAGCTTAACCGGATACACGTCTTATTCGGTTGGTTAAGCCGGCTAAAATTATCTGTGGCCCCATACTTAATCTCACCCATAGATGTCTGGATCGACGTTCAACGACAATGGGTCTATCTCGAGGGTATCTTTTCAGGAAGCGCCGACATCAAGCACCTTCTCCCCGTCGAGAGCTCTCGCTTCCAGAACATCAACACCGAGTTCTTGTCTGTGATGAAGAAGGTGTACAAGTCGCCATTTATCCTCGACGTCATGAACATTCAAGGAGTGCAGAAGAGCTTGGAGCGACTCGCCGAGCTGCTCAACAAGATCCAAAAGGCGTTGGGCGAGTACCTGGAACGGGAGAGGTCTATGTTCCCCCGATTCTACTTCGTCGGCGACGAAGATCTTCTGGAGATCATCGGCAATAGCAAGGACATCCTCCGCATCATGAAACATCTCAAGAAGATGTTCGCTGGCGTGTCGACTCTCCTGTTGGATGAAGACTCGACTCAAATCCGTGGTATGGCTTCGAGAGAGGGAGAGGAGGTTCCATTCAAGACGCCCATCCTGCTGAAGGACTATCCGAAGATCAACGACTGGCTCGCCAAGATTGAGTTGGAGATGCGGATGTCCCTGGCCATGCATCTCTGCGATGCTGTTGCGGAACTACAAACGTTCTATGGGGCCGAAGGTGACCTCCCGGGACCATGTTTTCTGGAGTGGATCGACTCGTACCCTGCACAGCTGGTATCCTTGGCTATACAGGTGGCTTGGACTGCATCAGTGGAGGCCTCGTTCGCCGTCGGTAAAACTCCAGAGAAGCCGAATGAGACTATCCTACAAGGTCTCGAACTCCTCGCCGATATCGTCCTTACTGATTTGAAGCCGATCACCCGAAGGAAATGCGAGCACCTGATTACTGAGCTTGTGCACCAGCGAGACGTGACACGCACGCTCGTCCAAGGCGGTGTTGTAGACGCAAAGTCCTTCCAGTGGCTCTACCACATGCGATTCTACCTTGACCGCAGCCTTGAAAATCCAGTAGATCGCTTGTCTGTCAAGATGGCCAATGCGACCTTCCCGTACGGCTGGGAGTACTTGGGTGTATCCGATCGCCTCGTGCAGACGCCTTTGACCGATCGTTGCTACCTGACGATGACACAAGCGTTGGACAATCAACTGGGTGGGGCTCCATTTGGTCCTGCTGGTACCGGTGAGTCTGTTTTTCTCGCCGCCTTCATCGACACATGCATTTACGAATGGTTTGGCAGGAAAAACGGAGTCCGTCAAAGCTCTAGGTGTTCAACTGGGCCGATTCGTGCTCGTGTTCTGCTGCGATGAAACATTCGACTTCCAAGCTATGGGTCGTATCTTCGTCGGACTGTGTCAAGTCGGTGCCTGGGGATGCTTTGACGAGTTCAATCGACTAGAAGAGAGGATTTTGTCCGCCGTGTCACAACAGGTCCAGACCATTCAACAAGGCCTCGCATCTTTGGTCAAGAACCCGGATTCCCAGATCGAACTTGTCGGAAAAAACTTGAAAATCAACAAGAATATCGGTATGTCGATACGTTGCATTTGGTGGTGGTGTTGGGACTGAAATCTGTCGCTCAAGGTATCTTCATCACTACCAATCCCAACTACGCCGGCCGTTCTCAACTTCCGCCCAACTTGACGAAGTTATTCCGGCCGTAAGTGTTCCTCTTCTCAACCGCTACAGTGCATACTTAAACGCATGCGACACTTTCAGGATGGCTATGACCCGACCTGATCGAGAACTCATCGCACAGGTCATGCTCTTCTCGCAAGGCTTCCGGACAGCCGAAACCCTTGCATCGAAGATCGTCCCGTTCTTCAATCTCTGTGACGAACAACTCTCCCCTCAGCCTCATTATGACTTCGGTCTTCGTGCCCTCAAAGCAGTGCTTTCAAGTGCTGGTATCCTCAAGCGTGAGAGGCTCCTACAGGACGAGGGGACAGTAACAGCGCTATCGGACAGTTCTTCAGAACAGGTCATCCTCATTCAGAGTGTCATGGAGACCATCGTGCCGAAGCTTGTCGCAGATGACGTTCCCCTACTTACAAGGTAACCACGCCGCTTTTCGAAACTTCAGGCAGCTTACTGACTTCGGCAAATTCGACACATAGCCTTTTGGCCGACGTGTTCCCAGGCGAAGACTACGTCCCCAGCAACCTCGAAGATCTTCGCAAGCACATCCTAGACGTGTGCATGGAGCGCAATCTCGTCGCAGGAGATAAGTGGATCGCGAAAATCCTTCAGTTGTATCAGATCCAGAAGATCCAACACGGGTTCATGATGGTTGGTCCATCCGGTAGCGGCAAGACGAATGCCTGGCGGGTGCTCCTTGCAGCTCTGGAGCGCTTCGAGGGTGTTGAAGGAGTCGCATACGTTATCGATCCCAAGGCAATGCACAAGGACGCGCTCTATGGAACCCTCGATCAGACGACTCGAGAGTGGAATGACGGGTTGTTCACGCACATCCTGCGCAAGATCATTGATGACGTACGTGGAGAGAGTGCGAAGAGACATTGGATCATCTTTGATGGCGATGTCGATCCCGAATGGGTTGAGAACCTCAACAGGTATGTAGATCAATTCTGTAAAGCAACCCATATGCTAATGTGCGTTGATCAGCGTTTTGGACGACAACAAGTTGCTCACGCTTCCCAATGGAGAGCGGTTGAACCTGCCGCCCAACGTTCGCATCATGTTCGAAGTTGAGCACCTCAAGTACGCAACACTCGCGACAGTCAGTCGATGCGGGATGATCTGGTTCAGCGAGGAGACAATCGACCCCGCAATGATATATCAGCACTACCTCCAAACTCTCTCGACGACTCCTCTCGACGCTGAAGACGAGGAAAGCTTTGATCGACCCGCTCGCCGTCTCGACACTGCTTCTGGTGATATCGCTCCGAATATGGTCACCCAAAAGAACATCGTCGCCATTCTAGAGCCATTCTTCGTATCCGGCGGTCTCGTCAGCGCATCACTCGAATATGCGGAGTCGATCGAGCATATCATGGACTTCACCGTCACCCGCGCACTGAACACACTGTTCTCCCTCGTCAACAAGACTGTCCGCAATGTCATCGAGTACAACACCAGCCATTCGGACTTCCCTTTGTCCCACGAACGAACCGAACAATATGTATCGAAACGAATGCTCGTGAGCATCATCTGGGCGTTCTCTGGAGACTCTCGTCTCGACCTGCGAGCAGAACTTGGGGACTTCATCCGCAATCACACGGGCGTTGATATGCCGCCACTCATCCATGGCACTTCTCTTCTCGATTATGACATCCAAGTCGGATCAGGAGATTGGGTCCCTTGGCAGTCTCGAGTTCCGGTCATAGAGATCGAGTCGCATGCTGTGACGGCGGCGGATGTTGTCGTCCCCACTATGGATACCGTCCGTCATGAAGAGGTATTATACTCCTGGCTATCCGAGCACAAGCCCCTCATGCTCTGTGGACCTCCCGGCTCCGGAAAAACTATGACTCTCTTCAGCGCCTTGCGAAAACTCCCAGACATGGAGATTGTGGGACTGAATTTCTCCAGCGCCACCACACCTGAGCTCATCCTCAAGACGTTCGACCAGTATTGCGAATATAGGAAGACACCGAACGGAGTTATACTCGCACCCGTCCAAATTGGACGCTGGCTTGTCGTCTTCTGCGACGAGATCAACCTTCCTGCGACTGATAAGTACGGGACACAGAGGGTTATCTCGTTTATACGGCAGCTGGTGGAAAGCGGTGGTTTCTACAGGACGACGGACATGTCATGGGTGAAACTAGAACGTATTCAGTTTGTAGGAGCATGCAATCCGCCGACGGATCCAGGACGAGTACCGCTTAGTCATCGATTCCTTCGGCATGCCCCTCTGGTTATGGTTGATTACCCAGGAGAGGTCTCACTAAAGCAAATCTATGGCACCTACAATCGCGCTCTGCTCAAGGTCATCCCAGCTCTACGTGCATACTCCGAACCTTTGACAGAGGCTATGGTCTCCTTCTATCTCGCCTCCCAGAAGCGCTTCACAACCGACATCCAGGCCCATTACGTCTACAGTCCTCGTGAGCTGACTCGATGGGCCCGAGGCATATACGAGGCGATCAGACCGTTGGAAACCTTGTCTGTTGAAGGCCTTGTCAAGGTCTGGGCACATGAAGCTCTGCGACTGTTCCAAGACAGGCTTGTCAACGAAGAAGAACGCGCGTGGACGGACGAGAAAATCGATGCTACCGCGATGGAACACTTCCCGACCATCAACCGCGACGAAGCCTTGAGTCGGCCAATTCTGTTCTCCAACTGGACATCACGCAACTACATCCCAGTGGACCGCGAACAACTCCGAGAATACGTGAAAGCCAGGCTTCGGGTCTTCCACGAGGAAGAACTCGATGTGCAGCTTGTCCTCTTCAACGATGTGCTTGATCACGTTTTACGAATCGATCGAGTTTTCCGACAGGTCCAAGGTCATCTACTTCTCATCGGTGTCAGCGGTGGTGGCAAGGTAAATAGCACCATCTGTTCTGAACCTCGACTCTTGCTGATATCACCTTCCGTAGACCACTCTTTCCCGCTTCGTGGCATGGATGAATGGGCTCAGCATCTACCAGATCAAGGTCTCAAACAAGTATACTGGCGACGACTTTGACGAAGACCTTCGCACGGTCTTGCGTCGAGCAGGTTGCAAGGGCGAAAAGATCTGCTTCATCATGGACGAGTCCAATGTCCTCGATTCGGCGTTCCTGGAACGAATGAATACCCTACTGGCGAATGCTGAGGTTCCTGGCCTGTTTGAAGGAGATGAACATTCTGCCCTCATGACGGCCTGCAAAGAAGGATCTCAACGAGAGGGTCTGATGCTTGACTCTCACGAAGAGCTCTACAAATGGTTCACTCAGCAGGTCGGAAAGAATCTTCACGTGGTGTTCACAATGAATCCTCCCGAGAACGGCCTGGCCTCTCGAGCTGCAACATCACCGGCATTATTCAATCGATGTGTGCTTGATTGGTTCGGAGATTGGCCTGACCAAGCGTTCTATCAGGTCGGCATGGAGTTCATGAAGACCCTCGATCTCGATCTAGCGGCATACACGCCTCCCCTCAATTTCCCCATCGCTTACAGACAATTGACAATGCCCCCGACCCACCGAACAGCCCTGATCAACGCTCTAGTCCACGTTCATCAATCCCTATATGAGATCAACCTGAGGCTCAGTCGTCGCCAAGGCCGATACAATCACGTAACTCCGAGGCACTACCTTGACTTGTTAGTAAAGTCACATTTTCTACTCGCGACGTATTAATTTCTGACTATTCACCTCAGTATCAATCAGTACGTCCGCCTATTTGGGGAGAAGCGCGATGAGTTGGAGGATCAACAACGACATCTTCACGTTGGACTGGACAAGCTTCGAGATACTGTCACACAGGTGGAAGAGTTGCGCAAGAGCCTTGCCTCGAAGCGTGCGGAGCTGCAGGCCAAAGACGCCGAGGCCAACGAAAAGCTGAAGCGAATGGTTACCGATCAGCAAGACGCCGAATCGAAGAAGGCAATGTCTATCCAGATCCAAGCAGCGCTCGTGGAACAGGACCGGGCCATTGAGGAACGCCGCTCCGTCGTCTTACGAGATCTGGCTGAGGCCGAACCAGCTGTCCTCGAGGCTCAGGCAGCAGTCCGAAACATCAAGCGCAACCATCTCACAGAAGTCAGGGGTATGGCGAACCCCCCTGAAGCAGTCAAGCTTACCATGGAGTCTGTCTGCATCATGCTTGGGAACAAGGTCGACAGTTGGAAGACCGTCACAGGAATTATTCGCCGCGACGACTTCATTAACAGCATCGTGAATTTCGACACTAATCGCCAGATGACGAAGCCGCTGCGTGATCTCATGAGGAGGGAATATCTCAGTCGACCGTCCTTCAATTTCGAGAACGTCAATCGAGCCAGCAAGGCATGCGGCCCTCTGGCGAAGTGGGCCATAGCTCAGGTCCGATTCTCCGAGATCCTAGACAGCGTAGAACCTTTGCGCAATGAAGTTCAGTCTCTGGAAGACCAGGCGGAGTCTACGAAGCAGCAGGGCGCCACCATCATCACGATGATTGCTGAGCTTGAGGCTAGCATTGCCCAGTACAAGGACGAATACGCCGTACTAATCAGCCAAACTCAAGCCATCAAATCCGAGATGGAGAAGGTGCAGTCAAAGGTGGATCGAAGTATGACGCTGCTTGGAAGCTTGTCATCTGAAAAGGAGAGATGGGAGTCGGGAAGCCAGGCCTTCGACGTCGAAATGGGTACCATCGTCGGCGATGTTCTTCTCTCTGCAGCGTTCCTTGCGTATGCTGGGTTCTTCGACCAGCATTATCGAGAAGTCATGTGGCAAGAATGGTCGCAGCACCTCTCAGACGCTGGTATCAAGTTCAAGACTGAGTTATCTCTACCAGAATACCTCTCCACGGCAGACGATCGCCTTCACTGGCAATCCAGGGCGTTGCCCACCGACAATCTATGCACTGAAAACGCCATCATGCTCAAGAGGTTCAATCGTTATCCATTAATCATCGATCCAACGGGCCAGGCGACGACATTCCTGCTGAACGAGTATAAGGATCGAAAGATCGCGGTCACTAGCTTCTTGGACGAAGCGTTCCTCAAGGTGTTAGAGAGCGCTCTACGTTTTGGTAACCCGATCTTGATCCAGGACGTCGAACGGCTGGACCCGATCCTCAATGCAGTTCTCAACAACGAGATTCGCCGAACCGGTGGACGAGTACTTATCCGACTAGGCAACCAAGACATCGACTTCTCGCCCTCCTTCATGATGTTCCTATCGACACGGGATCCTTCCGTGGAGTTCTCACCTGACATCTGCAGTCGGGTGACCTTCGTGAACTTCACGATGACACGCAGCAGTCTCCAAAGCCAGTCGCTTGACCAAGTCCTGAAGGCTGAACGGCCTGACACAGATCGCAGACGTACGGATCTGATGAAGGTTCAAGGGGAGTTCCGAGTTCGTTTGCGGACACTAGAGAAGCTTCTGCTTCAGGCTCTGAATGAGTCGACGGGCAACATCTTAGACGACGATAAGGTCATTGACACATTGGAAACCCTAAAGAAGGAAGCGGCAGATATTTCACGGAAGGTCGATGAGACAGACGTCGTGATGCGAGAAGTCGAGCAAGTGACGGCAGAGTACCTCCCCCTCGCGCAGGCATGCAGCGCAATCTTCTTCGTCATGGAGCAGCTCAACCTCATCAGCCACTTCTACCAATTCTCTCTCCGGTTCTTCCTTGACATATTTGACTACGTCTTACACCGAAATCCCGACTTACGCGGTGTCAAAGACTACCATGATCGCCTGCAGATCCTCCTTCGGGATCTTTTCCTTAACGTTTACCGACGAACATCGCGCGCATTAGCCCATAGCGACCAACTTATGCTCGCTGTCCTTCTTGCCCAGATAAAGCTACGGGGAGATGAAGATGTCTCTATCGCAGACGAGGTCGAGTTCTTACTCGAGAGTAACGAGAGCCCCGTTGGCACTGCGGCAGACTCGGACCAGATGCCTCTCTTGACCTTCGATCAGCAACAACGTCTGAACGCCTACGCCGTCAACCCTCTGTTCAAGGATGTCCCCGCTCACTTGTCAATGAACGAGGCAGAGTGGTCGGAGTTCTTATCATCCGCGACACCGGAAAGCCGGATACCATGGCCCTGGGAAGCCGAGATGCCAAGTAAGCTAGATGCATCTAAGAATGACCATAGTATTGACGTTCTTCGCCTGTAGCTGTTGTTCGGGCGGCTAGGTCTCTTCTTATCATCAAATGTTTCCGGCCCGATAGGCTGTTACAAGCTACGGCGCGTTTTGTCAATGAGGTGTTTGGTGTCGACATGTCCTCTATATCTGCGTACGACCTCAAAGCTATGGTGGCAGATGAGGTGGCGCCCGTAACTCCCCTCGCTCTCGTTTCCGTTCCTGGATATGACGCCAGCTACCGGATCGAGAATCTCGTGCGCGATACCGGTGCGAGAAGCGTGTCGGTCGCAATGGGCTCGCAGGAGGGCTTCACGCTTGCTGAACAAGCGATCGCTAGCGCTGCTCGGCAAGGGAGCTGGGTCCTTCTCAAGAACGTTCATCTCGCCCCGTCATGGCTCAGTACACTAGAAAAGCGTCTTCAGAGCCTAAATCCGAATCAAAACTTCAGGCTATTCCTCACCATGGAGGCCAATCCTGTCATCCCTGTCAACATCCTCCGACAGTCTCGCATTGTCATGAACGAGCCACCACCGGGAATCAAGGCCAATCTGCTGGACTCATTACGTGGTATCTCGCCCGCACGCCTATCTCAAGGACCTGCAGAGAAGATTAGACTTTACTTCCTGTTGGCCTGGTTCCACGCCATCGTCCAAGAGCGCCTGAGATATGTCCCGCTAGGCTGGTCAAAGTCCTACGATTTCAACGACTCCGACATGGCTTCCGCATTCGGTACCATTGACGCATGGCTGACATCGGTCGCTCTGGGACGGGCGAACATCAATCCTGTGTCGATCCCTTGGGATGCGATCCGCTCACTCCTCAAGCAGGCTGTCTATGGGGGAAGGGTGGATAGCGACTTTGACCAAAGAGTACTAGATGCATTTGTGGATGGCCTGTTCACATCCAAGGCCTACAACGTGGACTTTGATCTCGTTCCTCAGGGAGACACTAGTGAGGCGCTTGTTGTTCCGGAGGGCACGAAGCTGGAGCACTTCCTTACCTGGGTGAATGATCTACCGGAGAAGCAGCCGCCTTCATGGCTGAGCCTGCCGCCCACTGCCGAAAGAGTGATCGCAACCGCACAAGGTGAGATGATGACAATTGTTCCTATAACACCGAATGCATTCTGACTTTTACATCCCTTAGGCAACGAGCTCTTGTCCAAATTGAGGAAGACGCGTACTCTGGCGGATGATGAGGATGAAGTTTCTGGACCAAGCATTACTCAAGGTGGGGTGACGCAGCAGCCGGCTTGGATGCGTGCTCTGGCGAACAATTGCAGGACGTGGTTAGAAGGCCTACCAAAGGTACGTGTGTTTGTTGTCTAAGATTTGCATAGATGAACTAAGCTTTTGGTCTATCATTTCAGGCGCTGTCGAAGCTTCGGACGACAGACATCCAAGACCCCCTGCATCGCTTCTTCTCTCGCGAGGGTGGTATAGGTCGAAAATTGTTGACCCAAGTGCAACGTGATCTGTCTGATGTCATCAAAGTTTGCGGCGGCGGTCTCAAGCAGACCAATCACCTGCGCACGTTGATGAGTTCTTTGGCCAAGGGTAAGCAAGGACGCATGTCACCAATTGGACTTTGGTTAAATTACTTTTCTTTCCTTTACAGGCACTATTCCTCAGCACTGGAACCAGTACAAGGTCAACCGAGGCATGTCGGTTGCGCAGTGGCTGCCTAACTTTGCTCTGCGATTGGGCCAGTTGGAGCGGGTCTCGCAATTGATGTCGCTGGATGGAGTCGAGGTGTGGTTGGGAGGTCTGTTCTTCCCTGAGGCTTATGTTACGGCGACCCGGCAAAGTGTGGCACATCGCAACTCCTGGTCACTAGAGACGTTGTACCTCAACCTGGATCTGGAGGCGTCCAGTGGATCTGCGGGCTTCACGATCGAAGGTGAGAAACGGAAGGCGTTTTAGCGAGTGATTTTTTGCTGACGTTCGCCATCCTATTCCCAGGCCTTGGTCTTGAAGGTGCCTCATGGTCCGAACAGCAACTGGCTATCAACGACGGTCAATCCATCCGACTTCCGCCTTGTCAAATCCGCTGGGTTCAACAAGTTCCCGATGGCGAAACGTCGACGTCGCTGGTCAACCTACCAGTGTACCTCAACACCGATCGTAGCGATGTCCTATTCACTGTTGACCTTCCGTTCAAGGGAGGAGCATCTCGCGTAGCTGCCATGCGGGCGATCTGTTTGACAGCTAGTTGATCGCCTATGTTCGCTTCTTCTCACTCTGTATACTGGATATTTCACCTATCGTGCTTCTTACCACTCACGTCTCTTGCATCATCATCTTATATACCTAGCAATGTTATTACATAGAGATGAATCCATAGAATGTATGTTCAAGGTCACAAGGGCGCTGGGGCCGGACGCGTGAATCGATTTGAGGCGTGAATTATGCGTTTTGCCCACAATGAGTTGCACCGCCATCTCCTTATCTTTCAGCCTAGAGATGTGACTGGATTGTCAGAGATAACAGTATCGATTGCGGAGCGTATACGCCGACCCCGGGATGATCAGGCCCGATAGCCTTACAGGTGGGAGACATGCTCCCTACTCACTCCGACGGGCTTCTACACACACGACCATAATCTCTCCTCCTGGATTGACTCGTTCAAAGGACATCAAGACTAACAAATGGCAACGCATCTCTCTTGGGCCAGATATGTGAGCTGATGATGGCTTTACACCCATTGTATTGTGTTCCAGCGGCTCACTGGGATACGGAAAGGGCAAAGATAAGGTTCGAGTCTTTCGGACCGTACGGAATGGGGACTGGCACGACGTCGTAGAGTATACGGTGTGCGCCCTGTTGGAGGGAGCATTGGAGACGTCGTTCACGCAGGCGGATAACAGCGTCGTCGTGGCTACTGATTCAGGTTTGTTTCAAAAACAAGAAGGGAGTCCTGATTTGCCTCTCGAAAGCTCATTTACTAGCCTTTCATTCATACAGTAAAGAATACTGTTAACAGTGAGTCTTTTGGGGTTGCAGAAGCAGGAAGCTTATCATTGACAAAATCGTTTCTCCACGGTCAATAACCCAATTAAATTTAAAAAAAAAAAAACAAAAACACCAGTCCTTGCCAAGACTTCGCCACATGTCCTCGACCCAGCGTTATTCGCCCTTCACATTGGGTTGCACTTTGTGACTAAATACCAACACATCTCAAAGTCGGTGGTGAGCATCGATAAATTCAAGTGGTCTCGGATCGCGGTGGGTGGGAAAGGTCACAAGCACTCGTTCGTGAGGGATGGAGATGAGAAGGAGGTGGTCAAGGTTGAAGTAGACGCGAGTGCTGGGAAGGATAAGGTGACTGGGACTGTGAGCTGCGGTCTCAGAGATCTGTTGGGTGAGGTTTTTTGTGGTGGATTGTGTTTCTGGAAAGGGTATGCTGATATGTAATGTGTTGAATAGTCCTGAAGAGCTCTGGATCGGCTTTCGAGGGCTTCGTGACAGATGAGTACACGACGCTCACCCGTGAGTAGTGTCGTCAACCCGTTGTAGACATTGGATCACTTACAGGAGTCCTTAGCCGTATCGGACAGGATCTTGTCCACCGCGGTCGAATACGAGTATACAATCCCGTTGAATGGACACCTGACTATTGATGGACTGGGCGCTCTGGGTGACAAAGCCAAGTTTAAGGAGGTGGCGGTGAACGCGAAGAGGGTGACGCTGGATCTATTCGCCACGGATGAAAGCGCCAGCGTTCAGGTGAAGTTTGTCACTCCCTATCATCGGGCGAACCACGCACTAACGGCGGGATCACAATAGGCCACGTTGTTCAAGATGGGACAAAAGATCATCGAGGAAAATGCGACGGTCGGTGCGGTGACATACAAGTTGCCGAACAAGCACTACATCCCTGTCAATTTAAGCTTCTTTGGACTGGAGAATGTGAATCCCCCAGAGAAGGTGGATGTGTTTACGCCGATTGAATCCCCGAGGTGCGTAAAATTGGGCGTTCAAATCCATAATTAGATCAACTGATAATTTGGGGGTGTGTGCAGCGGATTGATCATGGCAACGGTTTCGAGGACCGCTGTGTAAGCGCACATTAAGCGCTCGGTAGCAATAGAATGGAATAGATAAAGAAACAAGGTCCGATCCAAAAAGCGATGACGTAGGGTGCCATCTCAGGGTTT
>WSUE01000495.1:0-13618 GCA_019633535.1 Tulasnella sp. JGI-2019a | reverse complement strand
GACTGGGCAGAACTATTACCCCAAGCAGAATGGGCATACAACAACAGGAAATCAAGTGCAACAGGATTTGCACCATTCTACCTATGGTATGGAGAATACCCAGAATTTTACCCAGGAGCCCCAAGAGAAGAAAAAGTCCCAGCAGTGGAAGATCTAGCCCAAAGAATTCATGATGCCAGTGAAGAAGCAAAAGCAATGATAACAATGGCTCAAGAAAAATACAAAGAATATGCAGACAACAGAAGACAAGAAGCCTCAGAAATAGAAATTGGAGATGAAGTATTCATCAACAGAATAAATATACCAACAGACAGACCAACAAGAAAACTCAACTGGAAATACCTCAGACCATTCAAAGTCTTAGAGAAAATAGGAAAAAGAGCTTTTAAATTAAAAATGCCAGAAAAATCAACATTACACCCAGTATTCCATGTCAGATTACTAGAAAAAAGAAACAAAGACAACTGGAACAGAGAACCAATCCTAGTACCACCAGTAATCATTAATGGAGAAGAAGAATGGGAACTCAACAAACAGAATGGAATCCTAAACTCAAGAATCAGAAACAACAAACTCGAATACTTCATAAACTGGCAACAAGGCTTAATCAATGAATGATCATGGGAACCAGCAGAAAATCTCGAACATGCACAGGACACAATCAAAGAATTCCATATGAAAAACCCACTAGCAGTAAAACAAGCTCCTCAACCATGAAGAATACTTAGAAGAAACAGAGGATAAAAGAACCCAGAATCACTTCAGCAATACCAAGATATACCTCTGTCTACCCCATACAACTCAAGCACAAACCCCATTCAAGACCTCACTTGAGGCTATTGGCAAGGGGGGGTAATGTCATGGTTTGTTGCTGAAAACCACTCATTTCAGTCTTTCATGTGATCTTATCAAGGTCCCTGTAGACAGGGACCTGACCCAGGAACCGGCAACATCGGAGTTACCAGAGTTAACAGACTTAACATTCTAGAATTATCAAATGACATCATTAATGATGTCATTTGAAGCCACAGCAACTATTATTAGTTCTGTAGTATGCAGCACTCATATTTAGCAACTGGAAGCCAGGCTGACTCATTGCATGACTCAGTCAGAAGCCACAGTAGTTATTCTTAGATAGAAGTTAGCAACCACAGTTTGCAGCAGAAGCCGCAGCTGGCAACCATAGTAAAAGTAGAAGCTGCAGTTATAGAAGCAGCTACTGCAGCCTGGGAATAACTGCATAGACCTAGGGTATATAAGGAGGGGGATCTGAGCCAGTCTCAGTTCTCCATTCCACCCTCTTATTGCTACCAAGTGAATACAATCCTCTTACTCTCATCCTAAAACATTTGTGTGTTCCTCTCTTCTCAAATATCATCAAACAGTGAGTAGGGTTCAGTTGACCTGAGCACCCTTTCGAACATGAACTGACAATTTGGTGCAGGATTTTGGCTATGTTAGGATCTAAGTCTTCCCTCAGTTGTCAGAGGAAGTATCAGTCACAGGGCATAGAGTGGTGGCATGGTTGTAAGATGCAACATAATTTCACAAGTGGGCAAGGGACCATGGGACTACACCCTCAGTGTTCAAGGTAGAGAGGTGCAGACAGCACACAGAATAAATAGGCAAAGAGTATAAGAGCTGGTATTGGGAGTGTACAAGAGTAGGAGGGAATACAAGATGTTGTGTGAGGAATAAGTCCTCTCACTACTATGATATATATACAGAAAGAACATGAGGTGCAGAGTCCAGACAATACACATGAGGTGAGTCACAGGATAGAACATGAGGTTAGAGCACAGTTGCAGACCATGAGGCAGAGTCTAGAGTTGAACATGAGGCAACCCTCCTTCACTTGGCTTCTTGCCAATTCCCACAGTTGACTTTGTACTTCAATTCTGTCAAGTCGTGACAGTGCAGTCCTGTTGCAGAAGCAAGACAACAAGAAACTTCACCCCATTGCATTCCTGTCCAAGTCACTCACACCTGCAGAACATAACTATAACATCTACAACAAAGAGATGCTAGCAGTCATCAAAGCATTCAAATACTGGTGACAGTACACACAAGGCACAAAGGACCTGGTCAAGGTCATAACGGATCACAAGAACCTGACATACTTCCACAATGCAAAGATCACCAATAGATGCCATGCATGATGGGCTGACCTTTTGTCACACTACAACTACAACATCTCATATAGGCCAGGAGTGCAGTCAGGAAAACCAGATGCACTGTCATGGCATGTGGATCACCATCCTGAAGGGGGGGATAACAAAGCAACTGATTTGATTTTCTGACCTGAAGCTTTCATGTCAATCACCATGTTGTACTACATGGATGCTGATCTAATGGACATGGTGAAGGAGAAACTATGTGGAGACAAGAAACTAGCACCCACTATGGCCTTCTTTGACACTATCCATGTGCAAAGATGGACACATACAAGTAAGAGGAGGGAGTACTGTACAAAGATAGAAAAGTCTACATACCTGATGATGAAGATGTCAAGAGGGAAATCCTGAAGCTCTACCATGAGTTGCCAATAGCAGGACATCTGGGCCAGGCACGAACACTGGAACTGGTCAGCCACAGCTATTACTGGCTGTCACTAAAAGCCTATGTCAATAGATTTGTTGACAGGTGCAATACATGCCAATGAGTCAAGATGTGACATGGTACCCTTCACAGCCTTCTCAAACCCCTCCCAATACCTGAAGGACCATGGCAAGCAATCTCCTATGACTTCATCACTGATCTCCTGAAGTCAAAAGGATTTGACTCTATCTTCATTGTGGTGGATCAACTGACCAAGATGGCACACTTCATGCCCACCACCAAGAAGGTATCCACAGAAGATACAGCACAACTGCTCCTTGACAATGTGTGGAAACTACATGGGCTACCAACATCAACAGTCTCAGATAGAGGAATGCAATTCAATTAGAAGATGCTGCAAGGACTCTACAAGCAACTAGGGATCAAGCCAATGTTCTCAACCATGTATCACCCCCAAACCGATGGTCAAACAGAACAAATGAATGTCACTGTTGAACACTACCTCAGGGTCATCAGTAACCACTGCCAGAATGACTGGACATCCCACCTCCCACTAGCTGAGTTTGTCTATAACAACACACAGCACTCATTGATAGGCATGTTGCTGTTCTTTGCCAACTATGGTCATAACCCCACATTCACAAACCTCCCAAGCAAGCAACAGACATTGCCCACAGCTGAAGGAGTAGCAGATAAGCTGGTTGAAGTGTGAGAAGAACTAAAGGCAACAATGAAGGTAGTGCAGGAATGAATGGCACACTTCTATTATGAGAACCATAGCAAAGCCCTGGTTCTCAAAGTTGACGACAAAGTCTGGTTGGAAGTGACAAACCTCAAGACAGACTAACCCTTGACCAAGCTCTCTGCAAAGCGACTAGGTCTGTTTAAGGTCAAACAGGTTATCTCCACCCATGCCTACCATCTTCACCTACCCCCAACCATGAAGGTCCATCCCCACCAAAGATGGACTGGTACACTTCACTGCAGTGACGGGGTGGAACCTGTTGGTCCAATATGGCCAGCAGAGCTAAGTATCAGAGGCATTAAGTGGGCTTGCCCACTTAGAGAAAGAACGAACTCGAGAGGACGAGGGGGCTGCTTAGGGGCACCCCCTCTACCAGCCTCTCAAGCAAGGTCAATCTCTGGCTCTATCAAGAGTCTTGCAGTCAGAGCAGATGGAGCCTAGCTCTATCTGATGACTTGCAACGAGCTGGCCTTGCCAGTCTTGGGGACATCAGTCCTAAGCTAAACCACCTGCAGTCTCGACTGTGAGGTATTGAAGCTGGCCAAGTACATAACAAAGCCTATATATGCAACACAAACATGTCTGAATGGTCTGCACAACGCCTATAATGAGCTAGCTATTGCTACTAGTCTCGGGGATGCCAGTCCCAACTGTAACCACCTGCAGCTACTGCGGAGGGCAACAAGTCACCCCAGCAGTTGAATCTTCTCACACAGGAGCTTCCTTTCGCCCAAACTCCACATGTGCTTCACACAGCACGTGGGATCAATACCAAAGGACTGGGACTCAATAGGGAGGACCAGCTAATTAAGGATATGTGGAAAAACCCCTTGTTTAAGAGGCTCAGTACCAGTCGCTCAGAGATCAAAGAGGGAAAACATGGTGTGACATGTAAGGGCGAAGTAAGGGAGAGGCAAGGGCCTTAGTGCTCCTCTCTGAAGCCCACAATTGACCGAGATGGTAGAGACCATATGATCGCCCAAGATCCTCTATGGAGTCTCTCCTTTTTTTACCCTGCTGAAAATGCAGGTTCCAGGACATGGGGCTTCAGAACCCCTGCTTGCCAACCTGTGTCAGCCAAGTAGCTGGTGTACCTCAGGAGCAAGAGAAACACCCCCCAAAAAGGGGTCGCAGTAACTTGTGTACCTGGGGAGCCAGGAAACGATGTCCAGGTCTTTGGAGTGCAGGAGCTGGGCGAAAGCCTGGTTAACTGGTGTTCGAGGTCATACCCTCTCTCATGAGAGCATACACCTACTGGGGGGTTTAGTGGGTACAAACCCCACACTGTTGGTTAAGCATGGTAAAATGTAGTGACCTTCATCTGATTAGCAGATTCCCCTCCAGTCACACAAAAAATAAATAAAAATAAAAATAAAAATTGAAGGTCCATGACATATTCCACATCTTGCTTCTTATGCTCCATTGGCCTGATATGATCCCAGGACACTAGTTCACTGAACCCCCCCTGTTATCATTGAAGAAGAAGAGTATGTGGTCCAAGAAGTGAGAAATTCACAGTATTCCTGGAACCAGTTACAATACCTGGTTCATTGGGAAGGTTACAATGATGGAGAAGACACCTGGGAGCTGCTGAGTCACTTGGATCACACACAAGACATGACTAGATGATAAGTCATGACAGTTGTGCTTTGGTCCTCTCCTTATATACCCCTCAGACCTGCAGTATTTCCCACACTGCAGACTGTGTGCTGTGCACTATGGCTTCTGCTGCAGACTGCAGTTACTACTACAGTTTCTAAATATAGCTACTGCAGACTGTGGTTTCCAAATATAGATGCTGCAGACTGCAGTGTCAAAATATAGCTGCTGCAGACTTCAGATGACTCAATAATGACTCAGTCTGGTCTCCAATTACTAAATATAGGTGCTACACACTACAGACCTAATAATAGCTACTCTGGATTGTAAAATGACATCACCAGTGATGTCATCATTCTTCCTTATCTCTGTTATCTCTGTTATCTGCTATCTCTGTTATTTCCATTATCTCTGTTATCTCCTGTAGGTTAGGCCCCCATGTGGTGATCTTTGATATGATCACATTTACTGTTGTAAGGCTGAAATGAGAGGCTGGAGGCAACAACTCATGACATGTGCCATTGAATCACTGCAGCCCTTCAAGCTGTTAACAGTAGCATAAAGACTAGAGCAGGTGAGTATAACCAATTCCAAATTGTGATAGCAACAGTGATGATGATGAGTATCCAATCAC
Organism: Tulasnella sp. JGI-2019a; assembly: GCA_019633535.1. Lineage (NCBI taxonomy): Eukaryota > Fungi > Basidiomycota > Agaricomycetes > Cantharellales > Tulasnellaceae > Tulasnella sp. JGI-2019a. The sequence goes on along the minus strand of WSUE01000495.1, from coordinate 8,081 downwards.
TGAGCACCAGAAGTTCACCCTTGACATAACATCCAAAGAGCAGAAGGAGAAGGAGGAGGAAAATGATGGTTATGATAACAATCCCAACACTTATAATGTCCTGGAGCACTATCATCACATTGGCATGGTGCAGAGGATATTAAAGGCTGCAGTTAAGAAGTGATGATAATGCTAAGGAGGAGAATTAGTACTGGCAATCTGTGGCTGGCTCAAAAGTTGCTTGGGGCCTGGAACACCAAAATGGTGATAGCTTCCAAACCCAGTCAGTATCTTGCTGTCACAACTTGAGAGAAGTGAAGTCCAAAGGAACTGTGGGAACCAGCAAGGAGCAGAAGAGAGAAGGTTTGCCTGATGTTTGATTCTAGGCTCCAGCCTCATTGTTCATATTTGTGTTATGTCTTCATGGTTGCCTCATGTACTGCCTTGTGACTTGCCTTATGTGTATGATCTAGACTATATGCCTTGTGTCTAGTATATATATTGTAGCAGTGGGAGGGCTTATTCCTCACACAATGTCTTGTATTCCCTCCCCTACCTGAACATCTTCCAATTCAACTCTTATACTCTTTGCCTATACATTCTGTGCACTGTCTGCACCTCTCTATCTTGAACACTGAGGGCACTGTCCCATGGTCCCCTGCCCATTTGTGACATTACATTGCATCTAAACAACCACACCACAGCTCCATGCCCAGCAATTGATACTTTCTTCAAAAACCAAGAGATGACCTACACCCAAATGTCGCCAAAGTGTTACAATGCATCCCAGGCAAAATTGCAGAGCAAAAATGAAACAAAGAGCAAAAAGATGCCTTCTGCCTATTCATGATCCATCACACTGACCTAGACAAAGCCCTCAGGATCTTCCCCTATGCTTTCATCCTCAGGAGATCCATTCATTGGTGCACTGTGAATGTACCTTACCTCCCTTTCCAACTTCAGCTCCATCTCCTCTGAAACCTCAATCTTGAGGCCTGGAAGCAATTTGCTATCTGCTACTCTTGTTGTCTGTCACCATTGACCAACTCCCCAAGCAAATGGCTGCCATGGCCATGCAAGTCACAAACCTTACCACTGCATTCCAGAATCAAGCCAACCAGGTGGCACCAGTAGTTGCCCCAGTGGCTCCTGCACCCATCACTTATACACAATACTGATATAACACCAACCCTGCAGCCAACCAACTGTCTATCACCACCCATATTGTCAATGCTCAACCAGAAAAGGGTCCTAAAGTTGCCAACCCAGAGCAGTACAATGGCACAAAGATGTTGCAACTATGGGTTTTGTGGTATGTTGACATGGGCATGTGGGCTAGAGGCAAGCAGGATACTCAGCACATGGACTATGAAATGTGGACAATTGATGAATAGAGAAGTCACTGCAGACTTATACTTGAGAATACAGGAGGCAAAGTGAGGAATAAGACCTCCTCACTTCATCTGTTATATATGATCTTCAATACATTAGAGAGAGGACACATCAGCATTAGAGAAAGAACATTAGAGAAGGGACACATCAGCATTAGAGAAAGAACATTAGAGAAGGGACACATCAGTGTCATAGAGAACATTAGAGAAGGAACATGTCAGTGTTAGCAAGAGAACATCAGAGAAGGACACATCAGCATCACAGGGACATCAATGTACAGATGAACTTTAAGTACAACATTATAGTCAACATGGGTAATACCAGAAGAGGATTGTGGGATAGTAGAGTTAGAATATGGACTTAGCGAATGAGGAGGAACCAGGTTAGGACATTAGCCCCTCTTCTAGGTGTGAGTAGAAGCAGGCTTGTGACAATGAGCAACTGGTGGATGGTATGTAGGTGATGTGGCCTTGGGATGCTGCTCATGGAATTCAGCAATTAGTTCTTGTAGTGCAGAAGAGGATGTTGCAAGTTGCTCTTTGTCTGGCTATTATCAACCACAGAGTGGTTGTCATGACTTTGTTCAGAATACTCAGAGCATGTGTGCTAAGAGTTCTGGTTGAGAGTAAAATGAATACACAAGATACAAGATACAAGAGGCAAAGTGAGGAACATTCCTCCTCACTTCACTACTACTTAAGCAATCCTACAAGCCTGACACATCATGTACAGTAACCAGACTGCATATCACTAAGCCATAGAACAATATCAGTCAGCAACATAGAATAGAACAGAATAGAACAATGGGGCCACATGTCCCCAGGATGTGTTGACATGATCCCTAAATCCCTACACATGCCTTCCAGGCACAACTCTGTGTCTCCACTCCACTCTGTATGTCACCCCCACACTGGTCATGACATCAGCCCCCTCTTAAGGCATTGTAGAGGAGCAATCAGTTGTCAAGACAGGTATGATGCCAACATGGAGGTGGTTGGTTAGTGGGTGATGCTACTCCTGGGTAGAGTTGATAATACTCTGATACCACAAACACACTGTTCACCAAGTATTCTGCTGGCTCCCATGAGTTTTCCTCCTTGCTGTAGTTCACCCATTTGACCAGGTACTGCAGTTGATTCCCTTTCCAATGTGAGTTGAGGACCTTTTCTACTTTGTAATGCTCCTTGCTGTCCACTATCACTGGTGGTAATGGCTTGACCATGCATCCCTCAATGGTGTCCTTCTTGACCTTTGTGAGTTGGGCAACATGGAAGACATTGTGGATCTTCATTGTTGTGGGGAGTTTGAGTCAGTAGGTGTGGGAAGAGATGATATCTGTAATTGGGTATGGCCCAAGGCACTTGGCTGCTGGCTTTGTAGATGGTCAGTCTGTCATGATGTGTGTAGCCTCCAGCCACACCTTCTCCCCTACTCTGAACACTGGCATCTCCCCATGGTCTCAATCATATGACTGTGCATGTCTCTCCTGGGCCATTTCCACCACAGCCTTGAGCTCCTCCCACACCATTGCAAGTTGCATAATGATTTCTCCTGCTACTGATGATGATTGTGAGGTAGATGGCAGGGAGGTGAACATTGGGTGGTATCTGTAGTTTGCAAAAAAAAAAAAAAAGGGGGAGGCATCAATTGACAAGTGGTGGGCATTGTTGTATAAGAATTCTGCCATTGCAAGCAGGTCTGCCCAATCATCCTGTTGGTGAGTTGCAAAGACCCTCAGGTACTGCTCTACTACCACATTTGTATGCTCTGTCTGTCCATCTGTCTGTGGTCAATATGCTGTTGAGAAAATTGGGTTGATGCCTAATGCCTTATACACCCCTCTGACCAGCTTGGATGCAAACTGAGTCCCTCTGTCTGACACCATGTCCACTGGCACCCCATGTAACCTCCATATGTTGTTGATCAATAGTTGGACTGTACCTTCTGCCATTACTGTTTTTTGTTGTGGGGATAAAACGGGCCATCTTTGTGAGCCTGTTGACAACAACAGAAATTGAGTTGAACCCCTTTGACAGTGGTAGGTCTGTGATGAAATCGCATGAGATCAACTGCCACAGGCCCTCAGGTACTGGTAGTTGCTTGAGGTGGCCATGCTCTATTGAGTGGCAGTTCTTTGTTCACTGGCACTTATTGCACACCTCAACATATCAGTTTATGTACACCTTCAGACCTGGCCAGTAATATCCCCTCAACACCAACTCTAACATTGTTGCCTGCGCCTTGTGACCTGCTATCATGGAGTTGTGATAGAGCTCCAGAATTCCCTTCTTTAGTTCATTGTCTGCCAGTACATAGATCCTTCCCTGGCAGAACAGGATCCCTTCCTCCACTGAGTACTCCTTGAACTTCTTCTTCATCTCCATGGTTGTCAAGGTTGGATCAGCATCAAAGTATGCCAAGATCGGTGCAAGCACATTGTCATGTTGTATGATTGCCTTGATCTGTTCTAAGAGCTCTGCATCTGATTGGTATAGTGCTGCGAGTTCTGTGAAACTTTTGAGAGAAAGGATCTTGCATGGCTCACCATTATCCCCCTCTGACCTTTGAGAGAGTGTGTCTGGTTTTGCTGACTGGTGGCCTGGGCAGTAGGTGATGTGGGAGTTGTAGTGTGAGAGGAGGTCTGCCCAGCATGCTTGCCAGTGGTTAGTGATCTTTGTGTCTTTGAAGAACTCGAGATTTTTGTGATCTGTGACCATGTGGATCGGGTCCTCCATGCCTTGCAGGTACTGCCTCCAGTGTTCCAACACCTTGGCAATCACAAGCATTTCTTTGTTGTAGATGTCATAGTTCTGCTCTGCTGGTAGCATGGATTTGGATAGGAATGCTACTGGGTGTTCCTTCACATCTTCTTGTTTCTGTGACAGTATTGCTCCATATGCATAGTCCAACACATCCATTTCTACCATGTAGGGCCATTCAGGGTTCGCATGAGCTAGCACTGGTGCTGTTGTTACTGCTCCTTTTAGAGCATCAAAGCTCTCCTGCTGTTTTAGCCCCCATTCAAATGCCACCCCTTTCTTTTCCAAGTCATGCTGTGGCCTGGTCAGCTTTGAGAACCTGTCAATGAAGTGCCAATAGAAGTTTAGGAATCCCAGGAAGGACCATACCTCAGTCACTGTCCTTGGTTCCTTCCACTCCTTGATTGCTTCCACCTTCTATTGATCCATCTTAAACCTGTCCCTGTTGATGTGGACTCCTAGCTACCCTGTTTCCTCTACATGGAATGTACACTTTTGCACTCAACAGTACAGCTTGTACTCCCTGAACTGCTTCAGGATCTTCCTGTTGGTCTCAACATGCATGGGGAGATTGTCAGCAAAGGAGATGGTATTGTCAAGGTAGTTTGTTGCATCAACATCTAACACTGGTGCCAGGACCTCATTCATCATCCACTGGAATACTGCAGGTGCATTGCACAGGCTGAAGTGCATGACCTTGAACTCAAACAGCCCCCACCACATCCTGAATGCTGTCTTCCACTCATCTCCCAGCTTAATCTGTACCAAATTGTAGCCATTTCATAGGTCAAACTTCAAGAAGACTGTTGATCCTCACACTTGACCCATGATCTCATCTGTGTGAGGAAGAGGATACTGATCCTTGACTGTGATTGTGTTGATCTTCCTCCAGTTGATGATGAGCCTCTTCTTGGAGTCCTTTTTTGGGATGAAGAAACATGGTGATGCAACTGGTGACTTGGAGGGTTGGATGAACCCTTTGGTGAGCATCTTGTCCAGCCATGTCCTCATCTCCTTATTCTCCATGTCTGACATCAGGTAGAGACCTGCTGGTTTTGGGAGGAAAGTGTTGGGTATGAAGTCAATGGCAATATCATGCTTACTGTGTTCTGGGAGGGTGTCAGACTTGGTATCATTGAAGATGTCTAGTAGGTTGTGGTAGACTTCAGGCACAATCTCACTTGTGGGTTGTTGTTCTTCAATGTGCTTAGCTGCAATTTGTGCTGATAGGTTCTTGGGTTTGGGTTCCCCAGCACTTGCTGCCATGTACACAATGACCTCTTGTTGCCACTTGGTGGAGCATGCCCAGCAGGATAACAGCATCCCATCTACACATACACCCTTGCATCCTGCATATGGAATCAGTCCCATTTTCAGCAGCTCATGCCCTTCTTTGATGGTGTTAATCACCTCTGCTTCCTCTTCATCATTGTGTGTGTGTGGTGGAGATTGGTACCTTCCACTGCCCTTCTTCTTTGGCTATGACAATCATTGTTTCATCCTCCTCTAGGCACTTCATTTTACAGTGTGCACTGTGGAAGTCAATCTGGTTCTCCACCCAGTCAATGTGTGGATTGTGGGTTCACAGCCACAAAATCCCTAGTACTGCTGTGTATTGTCCTGTGGGCACAATGTTGAACTTAATCTTTTCTTGGTGGTTTCTGATATGCATTGTGGCTTCCACTACTTGATCCACAACTCCCAGTGATCTCCCATCAATGTTGCATATGGGCATAGGGAATTCGTGTTTCTTAGTTCTGATGTCATGTTTCTTGACATATCAATGGTTGATGAAGGTGGAGGTGGCCCTGAGTTGATGAGAAGGAGGGGAAATGTTGTGACATTTGTTTCTAACTCTGCTCATATTTTCAAATGCACACTGATTTCATCAGAATGCATGGAATTGAGTGTAGCATGATTATGTAGCAGGGTATCCAAAACTGCCACCCTTGAGGGCACAACTTTCTTCAAGGGTGTCACTAAAAATCTGCCTTTGCCTTCTTCTTCTTCTTCTTCTTCTTCTTCTCCACCTCATCATCAGAGGTGGATTCCTCTCTGTTTTCTTCTTTGGCTGTTGCAGCTACCTGTGCTTTGACCCTGCACATTGCCACCCTATGGCCATTCCTTCTGCACTTAAAGCATGCACCCACCCTCATCTGCTTTCTTCCTTGGATAGGAACCCCCTGCTGATTGACAGGTCTATGGGCCCTGATCCATCACCATCTCCTCCCACAGGTGCTACTGGCACCATTGCAAATGTGCTGGTTGATGAGTTGCAAGGGGGTAAGGGCTTCCAGCCTGCATTCTTCTTTTCTTGGTTGTGTTGGTAGTGACAGTTGTCAATCTTGACCATCAACATGATCAGCTTGTCCATCATAGTGGGCTTGGCATGTGAGACCATGTCATCCTTGATGTGGTCCTTCAGTCCCATGTGGTATGTTTGTATTAGCTGCATTTGCTCCATCCATCCCAACACCACTACCAGTTCTCTGAAGTCCAAGGTGTACTCAGCTGTTGATCCCTTCTGCTTCAATCCCATAAGTTTGTTTGCTGCCATTCATTTCTCATTGGAGTTGTAGAACACTTGTTTGAATTTGCACTTGAACTCTGCCCAGTTGGTTGATTGGAGAGATGGGGGAATGGACAGTGTGAGGACCTCCTGGGAGATAGGCTGGGCCCATTTGGCTGCCTTGTCTGTCATTTTGAGGAGGGCCCACTGGATTTTACATTCATCATTTGGGAAGTTGTTTGGTTGCAGTCGGAAGTACATTATAAAGTTCTACAAGAACATCCTTGTTGCTGGTCCTCTTTCACCCTTGAACACATCCGGGCTGTCAGCTTTGAGATCCCCTCTTGCTGCCACTTGTTGTTGTTGGGGTGCTACATGCACTATAGGTGCTGCAACATGGACAACTGGTGCTGGGGGTAAGATGATGTTGCCTTGGAGTTGTTGGATGAGGTTGTGTTGGTTGTTGATAATATCTTGCTGTTGTTGCAGTTGTTGCTGTATTTGTTGCATCATCTGGAGTAGTAGCACTGGTCCTGCCTGCTCAAGGTTGACTAGTTGCTCTTGCTGCTTTTGCTGTTCTACATTTATAGCATTCTTCTTTCTTTGAGTGAGTTACATAAGTGTTGACTTCACCTAATGTCACAATGTATTGTCTAGTCATGTCTCATAGCACAGCAGAGGATGTCACAAGTCACTCTTCATCTGGCTATTATCAACCACAGAGTGGTTGTCATGACTTCATTCAGAATACTCAGAGCACATGTGCTAAGAGTTCTGGTTAAGAGTAAAATGAATACACAAGATACAAGAGGCAAAGTGAGGAACATTCCTCCTCACTTTGCTACTACTTAAGGGATCCTACAAGCCTGACACATCATGTACAGTAACTGGACTGCATATCACTAAGCCATAGAACAATATCAGTCAGCAACATAGAATAGAACAGAATAGAACAATGGGGCCATGCATCCCCAGGATACATCAGTGCAATCCCTAAATCCCTACACATGCCTTCCAGGCACAACTCTGTGTCTCCACTCCACTCCATACATGTCCTGATCCTGTTCCTCTGCATTTGCTAAGTCCTTGTCATGTTGTATTTGCCCTCATCACCTATATTTGCCCTATGCAACTTCACACCAAGCAAGTGCCCACTGGTTTACATTCAACCTTGCAAAATGTGCCAAGTCCCCAAGCCAACATTTGTTATGTTTGTTCATTCCACCTGTGCATCTTGAAAAGCCAACATTTCAACATGCCCAAATATCTACATGTGCAGAGAGGAAGTCACCATTAACCAGAGTAATGTTCAAGTTCTACATGCACACCAAGAAGCAAGTGTCTGGGCAAAGCCCAGTTCCCATGCATCAAGAAGCACCCCCTAAGAGTTTAACCACTCAGCAATTGTTCACCACACAGTGATAGGAGCTGCTAATTGGATA
>WSUE01000494.1:0-13622 GCA_019633535.1 Tulasnella sp. JGI-2019a | reverse complement strand
ACGTCGTCTTTGGCATGTTCGATCTGGATCATCAGATCGTTTCATTCTCCCCGATCGAATCCCTCGACATGGATGAATCTGGAGTCATCACCTCTCGAGGCATCCTCGTCGCTCCGACCGCGTTTCAACTAATGACGCAGGCGATGGTCGATGCGATGGAGTATGTGGACACCGGCCTCAAATCCGAAACCACCAAGGTGACAGTGGATGCGGAGCAGCACACATTAGAGCGTTTGTGCTTCCCTCGCCAAGTCATTGAGGACATGCTCCCGGACACGGGCGAGCGGACCCTCCTTCAAGCCTCGCTGGAACGCTCCCTTCGAACAGGGAGTGTGGGACCATTCTATCGTGGATTGACGGTGGACATCGCCCCTGAGGAAGTCCAATCTGACGAGCACCCTCCAGCTGCCGGGGATGCAAGAAGCAGCGACTCTTCCTTGCGGCTCCTTCGATCAGCTCTGCGAAACAAGCATCTCGTTGCGTATGAACTGCGCGCACTCGATATTCAATATGAAGAGGACAACGAGGGCGAGGTCGAAGATGAGGGTGAGGTCGAGATGGAGATTAATGTGGAAGTTGAGGACGAGGATGAGGACGAGGAAGCAGTTATGCCCGCTGTAACCGAGGATGAAGGGTCAGTAACTGGCGCTATGGAATTTGACGAAAGTGAAGCGAGGCGAGAGCGACGTCTAGGTGTGTTGTACTTTCGCAACTGACGCCGTTTTATCATATTAATATTATCTTCACTCTTACAGGAAAGAAACGGGCTCGTGACGACGAGTTGGAGGGCGAGTCCGAGGACGCAGCTTCTGGATCTGGTCTCATTCGCAGTCCTCGCCAAACGACCGCCGGGGAATCAATCCGAAGACGAGCTGTCAGATTGGGCCTCGACAAACATCTTCCTATCGCCCACATCGATAGCGCCCGCCAGTCGTCGCCATCAGCGGACAGCAACGACGAGGTCGAGGGTACCCACTTGGCGAAGAAACGGCGCGTTGACGAATCGTCGCAAATTGCCATACAAGATGATGAGGGTGATGACGACGTTGAGGTTGATGCTACTCCACACGCATCCTCGTCAAAGGGGCGATACCCAGCGATGGCTTCAACTCGACTACAAGCCGCCAGCCCCTCAACAGCGCCCATAGCATCGGGCATCGTCGCTCCCGCTGCCCCACCACCACCCCCCGCTGATGTTGCGGATCCATCAGTTAGGGTCAGGAGACCGGTCAGCCGATCATACGCGGAACGACAGGCTGCCTGGCAGCCACCCGCCCCAGTGGGCAAGGTCGCCCCAACGCCAAAGGCCCGCAGATCGAAGGAGAAGGTTATCAGCAGCGGGGGGAAGGGACGAGTAGTCCCCCCTCGTCGCTCGCCTCGCAAGTAAATGCATTTGGCGTCGAGGAGTTAGTGGGTGGTTTATCGTTCTGGAGCGGGCGCGAAGGTCGATAATGGTTGCGAGAGACGCATGGGCTATGGACGACGACAAGCGGGATTTTCATCCGATCAAGGTGGCGTGGTCGTGGTGCTCGGTGCCGGGAGGCTGGCATGGTTTTGATTGGGCCTCGGGGAGGTTCCAACGGTTTGAAGCGTCTCAGAGTTGCGTGTAGATCGCGATCCCTACGTTGACGTTGTGCCTGCCGTCGTAAGACGGCGCTGCTGCCAATGACCATTCTGGGATCGCTTGATCTCTGCGGCGACGAGACACCTCTTCACCATTGGTGCGTAGCTATCCTTGCCATTTGCTTCGCCAGTGTTCGAACACAATACTTACCTGGCTTTGTTTTCAGGCTCCCCTGATCACTCAGTTGACCATGACACCTCTTCCGTCACTTGGTTCACCATTCATACATCCACCAACTATCCCACCTGGCTTCGTAACGTTTATGGAAGGATCTGTTCCACCCATCTCAGGATCTCTCTCGCATATTATCGACAACACTGCCGACGCCTTCGACATCAGCCGTGCTTTCTGGCCCACTCCAACGACGATCACTACTACCTGTCGCTACTCCAACTCGCCACTTGCTCTTTGATGCCATCCTCTGTGTACTGTTTAATTAGCTGCTTCTATTCTTCTCTATTCCCTCTTGCTTCTTCGTTTCCCATGGAATAACATCTATTTCTCTCCCTTTTCACTTTCTGTATCGATCTACCCCTTGATGCATTCAATTCTGACTTTCAGGATGCAACATAAGGGCAATATGTCGATAAGCGTGCTGATGAGTGTATTTCATAAGAAAGGAATGTTGGCATCGAGTCGGTCGCCTGATTCCCCATGACCACCAACAACAGCTCAACGACGTGATATTTCAATAAACTAGTAAGAGCCACTCCACCTCTCTGCAGGTGTATACTTTAAACCTCGACATGCGTTGTTAATGATCCATGTGTACCTTAGCTCAATTGTTCGAGAGGGACAATTGGTTAATGAGATACGCAGGTTGAGGTGAGTTACCCGTGTCGCAACCTTTCGGGTACCATTAATATTAGATTGGTTTGAAGTAGGTTCATTGCCTTTCGCGACACACAAGAGCTGGCCCGCACTCTTTCAACAGTGCCAAGAAGACGTCGTCACCAAAATGCCAGACCATTTAGACTCTAAAACGTAGTGTACTATCGATACAAGTGTGATGCTATCCGGAAGGAATAATGATATCCAGTCAAATCTAATTCGTCCACTGCAATCACGCCATAGGATATTTCGACATCGCGCGCAACTGGGGTCCACGTTGGGTGGGGAACCATAAGGCGGGAATCATGAACGCCGACAGCCCAGCCAGGAGGGTAGACCCACCGCCGATGCCGAGATGTTGAAAGAAGATCCGTCCAAAGAGCGGGAACACACTCGCCATCGAGCTCCTCACAAAGTCATTCCTAGCCAGAACGCTCGCCGCGTAGTTGGGGTAACTCGTGGGTAGGTAGACCAGGAAACATTGGAAGAGGAGGAAGGTTCCGGGCATGTAGATCCCCGCACCGATGATGGGTCCGACCCAGTGCACGTTGTGGCGAGACGTCCAACCGAAGATGAGGAGGGAGACGGGGTTCATAATGCCAGCGAAGAGCGCGAGCTTGAGTCGCTCCTCGGGTACGACGTAGCCGTCCCGCTTGTAGAGTCGCTCGATGTATAATTTGTTCCAGGCGGCGTTGATGATGAGTGCGACGAAGGTGCCGAGGATGATGCCGATGTAAGGGAGGCCGTCGATGCCAGCACGGAAGCCGTAGATTCCGTCGAACACAAGTGGGAAGGTTTCGAACCACAGGTAGAAGATCGAGTACGCGACTGGAGAGAATCAAAATGGGTCAGGAATGGTCGCCCAATCAAAAGTCGACGGTTAAAGTACTCATGTGCGAGGTAAATGTTAAGGAACAGTACGGCGGGCTCCAGCATCAACTGGAATGGCCGAATGAGGTACTCCTTCATCACTACCGAGGTTGCTCATCTCCGCCTGCTTGATCTCGCTCAAGCTCCGGAGCTTATCGTTTCCAGTCAACTTCCGTAACCGCTGCGCTCGCTTTAGCAGGATAGTATCTCCTAACGTCTCAGCAGGAAGAGGAGGATCATGAGCAATGCAAACGACGCCGCCCACATCAACCCCCAGAGAGGTATTCTCCATCCGCCGATGAACCCATGGGACGCGGCCGCAAATCCGCCGACGATCGGGCCAAGGACTGGTCCACAGACGGCGCCAAACGCCTAGAGAGAGAGCGTGTACGGTAGATATTGGGGTTGGTAGATGTTACCGACGCTCGCGCCACCAGTGGCGAGTGCTGGAGATGCAAAGAAGCCGCCGAGAAAACGAAGGACGAGTAGGCCGGCGATGTTCTTGGCGAGTGCTGTGGGGATTTCAAGGACAACGAAGACAAAGGCGGTGAAGATATATATCGGGTTGCGGCCCCATGAAGGGAGCTCCTGTAATGGTGATAATAGCATGGGTCCGATGCCGTAGGCCAGAACGTATAGCGTGAGCCTGCGTGTGAGATAAATAAGCATCTATATTCGTGAGGTTTAAGCAGCGCGAGACTCGCCCTAGAGTGGCAACGACGATTGAGATGTGGAATTCCTCGAGTAAGTAAGGCATGGACGCCGTATAGATGGCACTACCCATGTATATGCTGAACGTCAAGATACATATGAGGCTCAGAACAAAGCCCCGCTTGAACGACGACCAATTTCTAGACGAGAGCAAGGTTAGCTGAGATCGATACTTGGCGAGCCACTCTAGACATACCTTGGGTTTGCAGGGTCGTCTGGTCCATACCAATCGACGATGATGTGCTCTCTAATTTCGACCTCCTCTACCACGTTGAGCTCGTGCTCCTTTCCGGCGTGCTTGAGCTCAGCCGCCTCTAGTTCGCGGGGTTCGACGGGCAGCGGATCAAATGAAGGCTCAAGCTTCTTCTCGTTGGACTGTTGGTCGTTGGTGTTGACACGGGTCACAGGGTCTGGCTGACAGGTGCTGTTCGCACGAGTTTGATCTGGCGAAGACGGTGTAGATGCGGTCAAATATCGTGCTGGTATGATGAAGTCGGCGCGCTGTTCAGGGTAGGGAAGAAGACGGCCACCGGTAATTCGAAGACTGATCGCTCCCCACGTGCCGACAACTGCGTATGAAGGTAAAGCCTTGGCAGGAATCCGATATCACTGTAACCTCGTGGTCATGCGAATGGAAAGCTTAATCCTATCCTTTACAAACGGACAAGATCAAGCGGCCAAGCAGCGTCAAAAGCATCGCCATCAAGGTAGTAGTCACCCAAGAGTAATACTCTATATTCCGCCCTCCATCCGATCTGGTTTAGATTTGACTATATTGGTCATCGTCTCAGCCGGACTGTATGTAGCATGCAGTCCACGGCCCAGGGATCATATCATTCAATATAATCAGTTCGGCTGCTACTTTGGGACCAGCAAGGCAAACGGGCGGACTGTTTCCGCGATGTATGCTAGCACCGACAAAGGAACAATCAGTGATGGATGCGTAGGACGTCGGTGGGTGAAATGGGATGACGTTTGCAAGAATTCAAATCATCTGTGAGTAATCCATAACATAGCCCATACAAGAGGAGTCCAAAAATCTTGCTTTTGGGAAGGTTAAACTGATCTAACTTCACTCATTCACTAGGCACATTTCTCACTAGTACTCAATAATCGATGTTTCCTTCCAGATATCTTCCCCATTCGCCGTTGTCGAGTTCATATTCTCTCTGGACACATCTCCGCCGCTTCCATACCATCCCACAGCGTACGATTATCTCTGGGACCAACCATCCTAATCTATCCTGAGATAACTACACCAGCCGAAGTACTAAGTTTGTTGCCACCATCTTCACAAGAACTCATTGCACGTGAATATATATAGTCGTTGGATGAGCACATCCCTGTCTTCCATATATCACAGGTGCGCATAACCATAGCTACTCAACGCACCGCGCTTTGATACGATAGGGTCCTATTGGCATGCACGGCGATCGATAATAGTATATCTACGCCTTCCAGGACCTTTCCAATCTCTTCTTCGCACGCACGGCAACTTCCAACATCGCATCATCGTGGAGTGTAGGGGTTTGTCCCTCCCCCGGGGCGAACACTTTCTCCAAGGATATCCCCTTGTATGACAACCAAGAAGTTATATATAGCACAATTGATGTACACGTTGATACCTGGGTCAAGGAGGTTGTGTGAAGACAATCAACCTCGTGCTCAGCTTATCTGTCTTTCCAACATAACCATCCTACTGTCGTCATCACTATCAGAATTGCTATTCGAGCAACTAATATGCAGCTCCGGCATCTGACGTATCGTCCTGGTAAAATCTTACAAGAAGACGACGCTACCGAGCGGGGCCTAAGCCGCTATCCCAAGCAACTTATAACTGCGGCATCCGCCTTGGCCTGGGTCCTGGGTTCAATCCGGAGTTCGAGGATCGCGCAGAAGCAGAAGAGACAGCACCCCTCAGGACCACACTGGCAATCCTTTCCCTCCATCGCAGTCTTGCTCATGCATATTCCATTTCGCCTATCGTTTCTTTCCTCGCAGTTCAAAAACTCTGCAAGTTTACCCTATTCATTTAAACCGTTTCCTCGTGACTGTTGTTGCCGCTTCGGTATATCATTCTTCAAAGGCGTATGCCCTTAGTAAGATAAACACAGAATTGGAAATGACAGAATGTGAGGACGTCGGCACTTACTACCATCGCCCAAACACTAATTATATGAAGGATGTTCAAACTTCAACCACAAGTGATGTCGGACGTGATCGAAATCGGCCGATATAAAAGTTGCTTTCCAGCGTCTGGTCTGTTCTAAGAATTCCCCCAAAGCCTCCCCAAAAATCCCCCCTTTAACCGTCATCCCTCCCTTATCTACTCGAACTACTACAAGTGATGCTCAATTTCAATAAGGTGGCCGGTGTCTCTGACCTGACGTTCGGTCGATACACAGGTAGGCGGTTACCTGGAATCAATATCACCGATGACGACGGCAGCACAGTGGAGACTTATGAAGAGCAGTGGGAGGCAACCTTAAGATCGGGCAAGAGGCTGCAGTATGTCTTTGATATGGGAAACGAGCGCTTACGGCGGGCTGCCGAAAGTGAGTACTGACTGTTGCTTGCCGTCCAAGTCGCCGATCCCTGACAACCCTGATTCTTCTCTCAACCACCCTCCCACTCCTGAATAGATTTTGACCTGCATGGACGTATTAATCTTACCAACGCTGGCGAGATCGGTGGGCTGCTTCCAGTGACGACAGAAGACTCATTTCCGGATCTGCATTACGGCTATATCCCGTCCGGCCACATCGTCTCCCAATCCCTCGAAGGTGTTCCAGACATCATCGAAGGTGTTGTCCTCACTGCACTCGACCACGGTGCTCGCCTTTTTGCTTATCTCAAGGCTGGGGCACGTCTGTGCTCTGACAACCGTGGCGCGCAACGTCTTCCCGACGATCCACCATCCGCGACCGCTGGCAATATCGAGGTCGACCAAAATGCACATAGCTGGCGTCGCGTCATAATCCATGCTGGAGAGGAGACGGGATCCTTGGAGGGAGTCGCCAACTACGTGTGGACCAACAAGTCCGACCGGGAATTGTGGACTCAGCCACGCTGGCAAGCTGCCACGGGGAGGGACGAATTCAGCGGAGCGGTTCTCCTGTCGTACGTGACATCGAAGATCCTTAGTCACGCGATATTGGACAATATGGTGGAAGCTGGACCATTAGTGAGTTTCATACTGCCCGTTCAATATCTTATCCCATTCTGAACATCACATTCTATTCTAATCTCGCAGGAACAAGCGAACCCATGGCTTGCAGGAGTAAGTCAGTTTCATAGTTCTATCGTAACCGCACACTGACTGATGTCTTGACAAACAGATACAGGCTTACTGTTGGGCGACCGCCACCCGCCATTTTCTCCTCTACACCGACACGCACGTCGTCTTTGGCATGTTCGATCTGGATCATCAGATCGTTTCATTCTCCCCGATCGAATCCCTCGACATGGATGAACCCGGGGTCTTCACTCGAGGCATCCTCGCTGCTCCGACCGCATTTCAACTAACGACGCAGGCGATGGTCGACGCGATGGAGTATGTAGACATTGGCCTCAAATCCGAAACCACCCAGGTGACAGTGGATACGGAGAAGCACATGATAGAGCGTCTGTGCTTCCCTCGCCAAATTATCGAGGACATGCTCCCGGACACGGGCGACCGGACCCTCCTCCAAGCTTCACTGGAACGCCCCCGTCGAACAGGAAGTGTTGGACCATTCTATCGTGGATTGATGGTGGACATCGTCCCTGAGGAAGTCCGATCTGACGAGCACCCTCCAGCTGCCGGAGCCGCAAGAAGTGCCGACTCCTCCTCACGTCCCCTTCGATCAGCTCTGCGAAACGGGCATCTCGTCGCGTACGAACCACGCGCACTCGACACTCAAGATGAGGTCGAGGACGAGGATGAAGATGAAGATGAGGTCGAGATAGAGATCAATGCAGAAGTTGAGGTCGAGGTCGAGGTTGAGGATGAGGGCGAAGGGGCAGTTGCGCCTAGTGCGACCGAGGATGAGGGGTTGGCAACTGACGCTATGGAAGTTGACGAAAGCGAAGCGAGGCGAGAGCGACGTCTAGGTATGTTGTACTTTTCAACTGGCGCCATTTTATAATATTAACATATCCTTACTCTTACAGGAAAGAAACGGGCCCGTGACGACGAGTTGGAGGGCGACTCCGAGGACGCAGCTTCTGGATCTGGCCTCATTCGCAGTCTTCGCCAAACGACCGCCGGGGAATCAATCCGAAGACGAGCTGTCAGACTGGGCCTCGACAGACATCTTCCCGTCGCTCATATCGGTGGTGCCCGCCGGTCGTCGCCATCAGCAAGCAGCAACGATGAGGTCGAGAGCGCTCACTTGGCGAAGAAACAGCGTGTAGGCAAATCATCGCAAATCGCTGTACGAGATGATGAGGATAGTGGCGATGATGAGGTTGATGTCACTCCGCACGCATCCTCGTCAAAGGAGCGATACCCGGCGATGGCTTCCACTGAACCGCAAGTCGTCAGCACCTCACTGGCGCCCATAGTATCGGGAATCGCCGCTCCCACCGCCCCACCACCACCCCGCGCGGAGGCTGTTGCGGATCCATCAGTTAGGGTTAGGAGGCCGGTTAGCCTTTCGTACGCGGAACGACAGGCCGCCTGGCAACCGCCCGCCGCAGTCGGCAAGGCGGCCTCAACGCCCAAGGCCCGCAGATCGAAGAAGAAGGTTATCAGCGGCGAGGGAAAGGGACGAGTAGTCCCCCCTCGTCGCTCGCCTCGCAAGTAAATGCATTTGGCGTCGAGGAGTTAGCGGGTGGTTTATCGTTTTGGAGTGGGCGCGAAGGTCGATAATGGTTGCGAGAGACGCATGGGCTATGGACGACGACAAGCGGGATTTTCATCCGATCAAGGTGGCGTGGTCGTGGTTCTCGGTGCCGGGAGGCTGGCATGGTTTTGATTGGGCCTCGGGGAGGTTCCAACGGTTTTGAAGCGTCTCAGAGCTGCGTGTAGATCGCGATCCCTACGTGGATGTTGTGCCTGCCGTCGTAAGACGGTGCTGCTGCCAATGACCGTTCTGGGATCGCTTGATCTCTGCGGCGATGAGACACCTCTTCACCATTGGTATGTAGCTATCCTTGCCGTTTGCTTCGCCAGTGTTCGAACATCATACTTACCTGGCTTTGTTTTCAGGCTCCCCCGATCTCTCAGTTGGTCATGACACTTCTTCCGTCACTCGATTCACCATTCCTACATCCACCAACTATCCTGCCTGGCTTCGTAACGTTCATGGAAGGATCGGTTCCACCCATCTCAGGATCTCTCTTGCGCACTATCAACACAGCCCTATGGTGTCAACGCCTTCGACATCAGCCATTCTTTTCGGCCCACTCCAATGACGATCAATGCCACCCGTCGCTACTCCAACTCGCCACTTACTTTTCATGCCATCCTCTGTGTCCTGGTCAATTAGCTGCTTCTATTCTCCTCTGTTTGATTCTTACTTCTTTGCTTTCCATGTCCTGAATCTCTAAACTGCTGTCCCCAAAGCCACGAATATTTCCTGCCTTTTCACTTTCGATCTATCTTCTATCGATTTATCCCCTTCTGACCTTCAGGGCGCAACGTAAGGGCAATATGTCGATAAGCGTGTTGATGAGTATATTGCATAAGAAAGGAATGTTGGCATCGAGTCGCTCGCCTGATTCTCAATGACCACCGAGAACAGCTCAACGACGTGGTATTTCAATAAACTAGTACGAGTCGTTCTACCCCTCTGCAGGTGTATACTTTAATCCTCGACATGCATTGATAATGATCTATGTGTACCCCAGCCTAATTGTTCGAGATGGACAATTGGTTACTGGAATACGCGGGTTGAGGTGAATCATACCAGTGTCGCAACCTTGCGGATACCACTGCTATTATATCGATTTGAAGAACATTCATTGTTTTTGGCGACACACAAGGGCTGACCCACATCCTTTCTGACAGTGCCAAGGAGATACTGTGACAATACTGGACCAATCAGATTCTAAAACGTAGTGTACTATCGATACAATTATGGTGCTAGCTCGAAGGAAAATAATGATATCCAGTCAAATCTAATACGCCCATTCCAATCACACCGTTGCATATTTTGACATCGCACGCAAATGGGGTCCACGTTGGATGAGGAACCACAGGGCGGGGATCATGAGCGCCGATAGCCCAGCGAGGAGGGTGGACCCACCGCCGATACCGAGATGTTGAAAGAAGATCCGTCCAAAGAGAGGGAACACACTCGCCATCGAGCTCCTCACAAAGTCGTTCCCAGCCAGAACGCTCGCCGCGTAGTTGGGGTAACTCGTAGGTAGGTAGATCAGGAAACACTGGAAGAGGAGGAAGATTCCGGGCATGTAGATCCCCGCACCGATGATGGGTCCGACCCAGTGCACCTTGTGGCGAGACGTCCAGCCGAAGATGAGGAGGGAGATCGGGATCATGATGCCAGCGAAGAGCGCGAGTTTGAGTCGTTCCTCGGGTGCGACATAGCCGTCCCGCTTGTAGAGTCGCTCGATGTAGAATTTGTTCCAGGCGGCGTTGATGACGAGTGCAACGAAGGTACCGAGGATGATGCCGATGTAAGGGAGGCCATCGATTCCAGCGCGAAAGCCGTAGATTCCGTCAAACACAAGTGGGAAGGCCTCGAACCACAGGTAGAAGATCGAGTACGCGACTAGAGAGGATTAAAATAGATTAGGAATGATCTCCCAACGAAAGTTGAGGCTTAAAGTACTCACGTCCAAGGTAAATGTTAAGGAACAGCACGGCGGGCTCCAGCATCAACTGGAATGGCCGAATGAGGTACTCCTTCATCACTGCCGAGGCGCTCATCTCCGCCTGCTTGATCTCGCTCAAGCTCCGGAGCTTATTGTTTCTAGTCAACTTCCGCAAGCGCTGCGCTCGCTTCAGCAGGATAGTATCTCCCATTGTCTCCGGCAGGAAGAAGAGGATCATGAGCGACGCGAACGACGCCGCCCACATCAACTCCCAAAGCGGCATCCTCCATCCGCCGATGAATCCATGGGACGCGGCTGCAAATCCGCCGACGATTGGGCCAAGGACTGGTCCACAGACAGCGCCAAACGCCCAGAGAGAGAGCGCGTACGGTAGATATTGGGGTTGGTAGATGTTACCGACGCTCGCGCCGCCAGTGGCGAGTGCTGGAGAGGCGAAGAAGCCGCCGAGGAAACGAAGTACGAGCAAACCGGCGATGTTCTTGGCGAGTGCTGTGGGGATTTGAAGGATAACGAAGACGAAGGCGGTAAAGATGTATACCGGATTGCGACTCCATGAAGGGAGTTCTTGTAATGGCGAGAATAACATGGGTCCAATCCCGTAGGCCAGAACGTAGAGCGTGAGCCTGTGTGAGAGGGAAATGAGTATCTATGCTCTGGAGGTTTAATGAGTGCGAGACTCACCCTAGAGTGGCGACGACGATTGAGATATGGAATTCCTCGAGTAGATAAGGTATAGATGCGGTGTAGATGGCACTACCCATGTATATGCTGAACGTCAAGATACATATGAGACTCAGAACAAAGCCCCGCTTGAACGACGACCAATTTCTAGACGAGAGCAAGGTTAGCTGAGATCAATACTTGGCGAGCTGTTTAAGACATACCTTGGGTTTGCAGGGTCGTCTGGTCCATACCAATTGACGATTATGTGCTCTCCAATTTCGACCTCCTCTACTGCGTTGAGCTCGTGCTCCTTGCCGGCGTGCTTGAGCTGAGCCGCCTCTAGTTCGTGAGGTTCGATGGGCAACGGATCAAATGAAGGCTCAAGTTTGAGCTTCTTCTCGTTGGACGGTTGGTCGTTGGTGTTGACACGGGTCACGGGATCTGACTGACAGATGCTGTTCGCACGAGTTTGATCTGGCGAAGACGGTGTAGACGCGGTTAAATATCGTGCTGGTATGATGAAGTCGGCGCGTTGTTCAGGGTAGGGAAGAAGACGGCCACTGGAGATCCAATTGATTCTCTCGCCAAAGGATGACTCGCGGATCATGTCAATCATGGTATGCCGGAGATAGAGGGGAGGCGGGGGAGTGGATACGAGGCTGGATGATGTTGTGTTTCGAGAAAAGCTGGCATCCTGGTGGCTGTTATATCCTCGATGTTTGCCTTCATCAGTGTGGTGGAGGGGGCTGACATGGAGGGCGGGTGGAGGGCGGGTAATCTGAGAGTCAGGGCAGCCTGGAAAGCTTCGAGGGAATCGACTGACAAACAGCCAGCACGACTTACGTATACAAAGCGAGCCCGTGAACAATGACGACATAAAGAAGCAAACAAGGCCAAAGGTCAACTCTGGGATGGTTTATTCTTCCGGCTTCACATTGGACATGTACATATCTTTGGATAGGTATCAGGACTTGGTTGACTAATATCCGCAAGAGAGGAGATGCAGGGTGTGGTATAAACTGACGCTGAGTCTTATACCAATTTGCTGTGCCTGGTCATTTCCAAACACCAACATCACGGGAACTCTCAATCGACACATCGCACACCACGTGTCGTTATGGGAAGAAGAAACCCTCGCTCATGCTCTCGCGTGGTGAGGATTACAGGTACAATCCCTCCTCTAAGTATATAGAGAAGCTTAAGGATCGCCCCCTTGCCCTCCACGACTTCCGAGTCGCACTCGCTTCGGGCCTCACCTGGATGTGGGTTACGGTCTACAACCATCAACACCCAGATGACACCGACGCTGAGATGCTCCTATCAGCCATCAGTTACTGAATCCTCATGAAGAACCTCCCCCAATTGGTGGGTGAGGATCTGGAGGCAAAGATCTACAAGAGACCCAATGGCTCATCCATTGGTGCCATCTGCCTGTTCTGCAGCAAAGTGGCCAAGGACCTCCTAGCTGCCAAGTTCACCATCTTCACCTTCCATGAGAAAGGCATTGACTGCGTCTTCTTCCTCCAGGGCCCCAAATCCTGGGGACAAAGGATCGTCTTGGATATCATGAATGGCCCCACCATCCTGTCTGAACTCATTGAAGGGATTAACAATTCCCTCAAAGACATCATCGAGCTGAACAAGGACAGTGAACCCTCCTCCCTCTGCATCACATGCCTCGACTGGGTCAACCCCTCAGTTGCCCCAGGCATCGCCCCTCGTATCATTGTCGACCCCAAGCAGGTCAGGACAGGGAACTGGAGGCTCTCATTCACCCCAAACAAAGAAGCCCTTAAGGAGTGGAAGGTCCCAACACAGCTGGGAGGTTATCCATCATGAGGATCAGTGGTCTGCAGCGAACCACCCTTCTGCATCTCTTGTTGCTCCTTCTCTCACCAGAAGGAGCACTGCAACTGGTGGAGTGTCTTGGGGGTCATGGTGAACCCAAAACAGCTGAAGGGACTAAGGGAGATTACCTGGGTAAAGGTGGTCTCATGGAAGCCACAAGAGTCAGTCAAACCCAAGAAGTTGGGCAAGACAACCAGAGGAGCCCCCCACTCAGTCATTAGAGGACTGGGCAGAATCATCCTAGAATAGCTATCATATCATGTACTCTAAGTACCATCTCAAAGATTAGCTATGC